>LR752291.1:55514-95202 GCA_902729485.2 Mus minutoides | reverse complement strand
ATCAATTCCCAGTCTTCTACATGATAGCTGCCAGTTGTGCCAGCACCATTTGTTGAAAAGGCTGTCTTTTTTCCACTGGATAGTTTTAGCTCCCTTGTCAAAGATCAGGTGACCATAGGTATGTGGATTCATTTCTGGGTCTTCGATCCTATTCCATTGATCTACCTGTCTGTTGCTGTACCAGTACCATGCAGTTTTTATTACAATTGCTTTATAGTACAGCTTGAGGTCAGGCATGGTGATTCCACCAGAGGTTCTTTTATTGTTGAGAAGAGTTTTTGCTAGTCTAGGTTTTTTTTGTTATTCCAGATGAACTTGCTAATTGTCTTTTCTAGATCCTTGAAGAATTGAGTTGGAATTTTGATGGGGATTGCATTGAATCTGTAGATAGCTTTTGGCATGATAGCCATTTTTACTATATTGATTCTGCCAATCCATGAGCATGGGAGATCCTTCCATCTTCTGAGATAATGAGCATGTTTTCTTTGTCATTCAGCTTTCTCTGAGTCTTTGACCTCCATGCCTAACTTAAATGCCATGACATTCCCTCCATCCCTCGAGGTGAGTGCCAGGATTTTTCACTTGCTTGTAGAGTTGTTTTTCTCTCAAACTCCCATAGAATGGCAAGTGAGCTTCCTTCTGAGCCTGTTTTAAAATTCTTTGAATAATGAGACTAAGAGCTGGAAAAGAGAATGCCAGCCTCCCCTGTAACACCACATAATATCCTATGTGAGTCCAAAGGATTAGAGTAAAACAGGAGAAAGGCACTTCTCAATTTGTAAGAAAGCCAGAGCTTTTCAAAACGTGGATTTGATCATGTCCTACATAAATATTTACACAGGTCTTTAACTTCAGTAGCTGTGATTATGACCCTCATTAGAAATAGGGTTCTTCTGTAAAACAATAAAATGTTATCTGTCATTGTACATAATTTTATAAAGGCATTTCCTTCAAATATGAATATTTAGTCTGCTCCTGCCACTGCTTCCTGGATGCTAGAACCAACTTCTTCCTATTTTTAATGTAGAGTGAACATCAATTAGACTCCCCCAGGCTATCAGTGCCTGGTTGGGACTGCAAAGACATCAACCATCACCAACTGAACAATTCTAGGATTTTCTGTTTCACTGGTGTGAGATATGTATTGTTGGACTACTCAGACCCCATATCATATAAGTTAACTTAATAAATACCTCTTTGATTTTACACACACACACACACACACACACACACACACACACACACACACTCATTCCCTTGGTTTTGTTCCCCTAGAGTTATTGTTTTCAACCTGTGGGTCACAACCCCTTTCGTGGTCACATATTAGATATTCTGCATATCAGATATTTACAATTCATAACCTTAGCAAAATTATAGTTGTGAAGTAGCAATAAAATAATTTTATGGTTGGGGGGGTCACCTCAATGGGAAGTATCACATTGTATTACACAAACTTGTACTGTTTATTATGTGTTAACAAAAAATTAAGCATATACATGTGTATTGAAAGAGAAATTGTGGAGCTGTTTGGTTGGTCTGGCTTCATAAATGAAGCTCTCTGGAGCTGAAGAGCAACCGTGTTCACACAGGGACACCAGCCTCTGTATGCCCTTCATGGAAATCCCCCAGAAACACTCACATGCCTGGTGCCTGACCTTGGCGGTGCTCAGGAGAATGAGAGATCAAAGGAAGGAGAGTGCTCCTTTCTGGTACTTCAATCAGGAAGAGAAGCAATTAAAATATGAATTAATNGAGTAACTGCATGCATCACCTTTCAGACCAATCTTTTCAGCCTTCTTAATCCTACTGTGCAGCCAGAATTATGGCTGCCAGGAGGTGCTAGGATGCCAAAGCGGGGGCATAGAACAAGGGGTCCATTCTCTATGTTCCATTAGCCTTTGTTCCCCATTCTTTCTTTGAAAAGAGAGACAATTGGAGTGTTTACTTCCTCGATTTTTCTACTGATTCCCTTCGATCTCCAGGGCATACCATTAGCTCTCTGCAAAGAGGGGTGAGACCTCAGAGGAATGAGGGGGTGTCTACAACCCTTCCAGGCATGTCCAAACTGTTGGCCATTGGCTGACATGAATCCCAGGATATTATAAATTTGGCAAAACATTTATAGATGGCAGTGTGGTAAATACCAGTGTCATGTTAAAGGTTAGACATCCCTGGGAGGTATGAGAGGAAGGAGTTGGGAGTGGGTATGATCAAGATATGTTGCTTACTTATATGAAATTGACAGAGAATAAATAAAAGATTCTATTTAAAACAAAGAGGGTGGACACCCTGCAAGCATTTCCGTGTTTTTGTATGTTTGTTTGTTTGGCCTGGATGTTGTCAACATCATCTCAAGTTTAAGATCTTGAAATTTTATTTGGTTGTTGATTTAGCTCTGTTGCTGCTATAAAGCATTCGGGCCAAAAGTAGCTTAGAGGCAAAAGGGTTCATTTGGCTTATACCTCTAGTCATCAAAGTCCATCACTAAGAACAACCAGGATGGGTACTTAAGGGAGGAACCTGAAGAAAGCACCATGGAAGAATTGCCTGTTGGCTTACTCACTGGCTTTTGCAAGGCTAGCACTCTGATACTGCCCATGACAACATTCCCAGAGCATGTTGCCATTCACAGTGGAGTGGGACCCTCCCTGTCAGTTATCAATGAAGATAATGCCCCACAGACATATCTACAGGCTAAGGCTAATCCGATCTATACAATAACTTCATTGAGGTTCCCTGTTTGCAGGTAATTCTTAGCTGGTCTCAAGCTGACAATAACATGCAACCAGCACACTTATTGTTGGTGTTTTAGTTTTTAGAGTGCTGACCTTGTGCACGCTAAACAGGTTTGCTGGATAGTTAGATCCACTTGACATACATTGGGGTCATATTGAGAAGGAAGAATCTTAAAAGAGAAAAGTTCTTTGTGGTATCGTGGTGTTAATGATCCTGTGATGCAGTTGGTTGATTGGTGGTTCATTTGGGAGGGCCGTCTTCTCTGTGGGAGGTGCCATCCCTGGGCTGGTGGTCTTGGGGGCTCTAAGAAAGCAGGTTGAACAAACTATGGAGAGCAAGTCAGTAAGCCGCACTCTTCCATAGCCTCTGTATCAGCTCCTTCCTCCAGGTTCCTGCCTTGAGTTCCTGCCCTGAGCTTTTTCAATGACTGTGAAAGTGCAAGCAAAATAAACCCTTCTTTTTCCATGTTGTTTTTGGTCATGGTGTTTATCGCAGCAATAGAAACTTTAACTAAGGAAACACGCACTCTATGATTGACCCATTTTTCTAGGTTTCAGCATGGAATTTGAGAAAAAAAAATTAAAATCTCTGTGACTTACCAAACTGAACAAATCTAGGACCCTGGAAACCACTAGGCTATCCCAGTATGGATTTAAGAAGGGTTTTATCTTCTCCTTTCTTTACATTTCCTCCAGACCTCTGAATTTGATTGGACCCAGTGGGAAATCAGAGCCCATAGTCATGACAGCTGTAAGAATAAGTGAGGACGATCATTCCCCGGAGGGTGAGAGGTCTGCTCAGAGATGGGGTAATGGCCCTGAGGCTGACCATTAACCTAGCTTCTGCTCTGGCCTTAGCATCTCCAGAATTTCCTGTTTCAATCATGATCACTTGGAGCCTGAAGGCACCTGGGATTTATCAAACAATAGTCTCTCACTGAGGGACCTCTTAAGGACGGGCCAGAAGCATAAGATTCACACAGTCTTATGTTGCAAAAGGACAGTACTCCTGTCTACAAGATGTGCCAATCAAGCAGTATAAAAGAATTTGGCATTTGCAAGTGTCACCTTAATTTAATATAGCAGTCAGTCCTAAGATAGCTGAAGTGCAAATGCCTGTCTCTTTTCCTATGTGCCTTTTCTACCTTCCCAAATGTGGGAAATGTACTATCATGTGTTAGAGAAGGTGATGGCATATTGACTGAGCCACTTCCCCTGTGACTGTTGACCCATATTCAGAAAAAAAGACTAAAGGCTTTCCTTACTTCTCCAAGTTAAAACCCTGAAGACCTCTGAACAGCCAGTCCACTTCCTGTCTCCCTCTGAAGACATACTCTATGGGGTGCTTGATTTTGACTGACTACTTGATTGAATTAAAAGACACCTAGGAGATTTGTCCGGTTGTGTCTATGAGAGATTATACGGCTTACTAGACCATAACGGTTGTAAATGAACCAAACTTTTCTTCCATCAGTGGATTGAAAAGGGGCACATTAATATGAAGCCCACTTGTGTCAAAGCTACAAGTTGACAGAAAAAAAAACCCCTAGACCCCTGATAATACCTGTTAGTCTAACTTGTTTCTTATTACATACACCCAAACTCTGCTAAGCTGTACCCTTCCTCCCCACTAGAAGTTTAAAGTATAAAATTATACGCATCCAAGCTTGCACACAAGATCATGAATATGATAAGCTTCATAATATGCAGGATGTAAAATGTGGAGATGAACCCATACTCTGTTTTTTTGTGGAGAAAGACTCAAATGTAAGTGACAGAGGAAAAGATAAGACATAAGCAATATCTTATCATGTGCTTTTGATTACTCAAAGAAAAGGAAGAAGGGTCCTACATTTGGGACTTGTAAACTGTTCTCTACACTCAAATCTGTGCTGCCATTTTAGGCTGATGCCCTAACTTTGCAACATCCTATACTAAACAGCATTTCTTCTACATCTCTAAGTTTCTGGAAGTCGTACTGTGAAATGAGAGTGCTTTGATTATGAAGTGAAGAATGCTGCTTCTCACATAAGAGAAGTTAAAATGGAAAAGAAATATGGGCAGAAATAATATTCCATCCCAATGCAATTGTCCCCCGTATCCATGGTTTTATTCCTGCATTTGCAGCAACCAGTGGCCAACCAAGATCCGAAGGTATTACATAGAAAATTCCAGAAATAAACAATTCACACATTTGAAAGGACCCAAAGCTTTTTGTCACGCTAAGCAAGCAGCCCATAGCCTAGCACCCTCTTTTTAAATATAAAGATCTTATTTTTTTTTCTTTCAGAATTTTATATATGCAGGCAATGTATTTTGATCATACTCACTTCCCACATTCCCCCTTCAATTCACTCAGGATTTCCCCCTTTCTAATCTTCCTGCAGATGGTGCAATGGTGGAAGGTGGATCTTGTTCAGAAGACCCTAGAAGTATGTCATGGCCGGGAAGGTATTGTCTTTCCATCTCCTTTCCTATTACCACTCTATCCCACCATCAGTCAACCATGCTCTCTGAGATACTCTGGTCCACCATGTTTTTCCCTGCCATGATGGATTGGAAGCAATGTCTAAGTAACCCTTTCTTCCTGGAACCAGAATACTAGTGCTTAAGATGCAAGCCACTAAACCAGGGAAAGGACTTGCATCTGTAAATTGTGCTTTATGGAGAGAGCCAGCAATCTGAGAAGACAGCAGATCAACATGATTGAAACTGGTTTTTCATCTCATCTCCAGCCTGCAAATTATATATACAGAGGAAACAAAGACAGTCCATTATTGCAAAGCTACCATCTTGCCCAAGACGTCAGGTCGTCAGATCTGCCTTTGAGATTCTTCATACTAATGTCCTTTTCTCACCCTTTGTACCCTTAGCATTTTATTTTGGTGCGCAGTTCAATCAGCGATACTGTTCACTGATCCAGGGAAGGAAGGCATGGGAGCAGGAGTGTGAGATGGTTGGTCACTTGGCATTCACAACCAGGAAGAAGAGAGAAATGAATGTTGGTGTTCACTTCACCATCTTGTTCAGGCTGGCATTCCAAGCCATGAGATAATGTTGCCCATTTAAGATAAATCTTCCCTCCTTAATCAAGAATTTTGAGAAGCCACTGAATAGACATCCCCAGGTGTGTGTTTTCAGGATGATTCTAAGTCCTGGTCTGGTCAAGTTGACAAAAGATTAACTAACAATTCTCAAGCAGACTATCCCCTACCACTGGCCCCTGAACTGGGCCAGGGGCAGGACACAACCTCAGCAACTATGCCCTGCAGTCTATGTCTTTGTACACGTATCTTATCTTCTTTGAAGCTCTCTACATTAGGAAGTTTTGGGAGCCCTGCCTGTGTGGGGTCTATAACCCATTCTTGGTCTTCTTCTCGATGTCCCCCAGGCCTTGGCATTAACATTATAGAACAAACAGTAGCGTTTTCATTGAAGAGTGTGTGAGACAGCTGGTCACATGGCATCCACAATCAGGAAGCAGATAACCTTCTTTTCCTTTAGGTGTGGGTTTTAGACCATGGGATGGAACTGTCTATATTTAGAATGGATTTCCCTCCCTAGTCAAGCCTTTTCTATCATTAGAGAGCATGGCATGTTTAAGATTCATCTAATTCCTACAGTGTGATACTCCAGTCACTCCATGCCCAATGGGCTTATATATGTACATAACTTTGACTATGTACACATACAGTTTGAAATTTAGAACTCTTCAGTCCTCTGTGAGGTGGGCTGGTCTATAATTGATTTTCCATAGACAAATGTTTTACATTTTAGTATACTCTTCGTAACATCTTAGTCAAATTTAAACTGAGTCCTTCTGAGTCAGATTTATAGTGCATAGGATTCCATTTAATGGAGACAAGCAATGCAATTTCAGGGCAATTTAAATGGTATTTCATTTAGACACAGAACCAAGGCTTGTTAAGGCCCCCGGAGGTAACAAGAAATCTTCCTCTTCTCATTTGCTTAGAAGCAGCTGTAGCTCATTCCACTAGGGCTAAAGAGCCCAGTGCAGCCAGGCAAGTGGCTCAGCATGGTAGATTTTATGGCCCGTGTTCACTGAAAGGACAGGGACTGAAAGGAAGGGGGAGAAAAGAAAGCAGGACCATATATATAGTACACACAGGCCTTTGCAGAATGAAGAAAAGGTTCTGGCTCTGAGTATATAAATTACAACAGGCTATTTCACGGTCCTGGTTGCAGCTCCTTGGACAGTAGAGGCTTAGAATTTGATCACTGGCCCACGGTCTTTGAACAGGGTACAACTTGAGCAATTATATAGTGCAGCCTTGAGACTTCACACATACACTCACACACACCCCCTCTGTGTGTGTGTTAGAGGAAATAATATACATTTGTGTGTATATTGTGTGTGCATGTTCATGTGTGTGAATTGTGAATTCAGGTGTATGTGTGCGGAGGTCAGAGGACACAGCAGTGTAGATGGACGTTCTTGTCTCCCACTGTCTTTGAGAGGACTTTCTCTTGTCATTCATCACTGCACACACTAGGTTAGTCTAACGCTCTTGGAGATTCTCCTGTCTCCATCTCCCTTGCCCATGAAGGAGACCTTTATCTCCAGAATCTATTTGTAGAAAAATGCTGTTACGGTGAATACTTCCAATATTATTACTGGGAAGACATATACAACACAGCACCATGCTGTGACCTTAACAATCATATGCCTTTGCCCATCTGGTAACATCTGTCCCACCGTATTATAACCACATTATTTTTGTTGTCCTGAGACAAAGTCTCACTATGCAATCCGGTTTCAAACTTGAATTCCATCATCTCCCCAAAGGCTGTCATGGCAGTTGTTTGTCACCATGCTTGGCTCAATGGTTGCAACTTCTAAACTGTATTCTATGGTTTTAACACATATACTACTAGAGCTTTGCCCATGGGGACAATTGATTTGTATTTATCCATCATTATTATTTAAAAAGTAACAAATCTGTGGACAGTACAACCTATGTATTTTATGTAAAATAATTCAATATTAAATTATATATATGGCTGGAGTTGTAAATGTATGTGTATAATCCTAGAATTCAGGATGCCAACTTGGGACAATAGAAAGTCCTAGATCATGACACAGGAAGACCTTATCTGAAAACATTATATTCAAGTACAGGAAGGGAGGTCTTGCACTAGACCATCCCCTAGAGCAGAGGTTCTCAAACCTGTGGGTCATGACCCCTTTGGCAAATCTTTATCTCCAAAAATATTTACTTTATGATTCCTAACAGTAGCAAAATTACAGTTATAAAGTAGCAATGAAAATAATTTTATAGCTGGGGGTTAGCACAACTTGAGGAACTGTATTAAAGGGTCACAGAATCAGAAAGTTGTGAACCACTGTCCTAAATAGAAGTGATCTTTATCTCATTCCAGAACTACCAGTTCTTTGGGACCTACTGAATTAAACTACATTCCCTGAAAAGACTGGGCCCTTCTGTATTTGTTTCACTAGGGTAGCTGTGGCTTTTCCTTGTAGCGGAGCTTGGCAAATGAGAGGCCACCTGAGAAGCAATTAAACTAAACCAGAAAATCTTTCCTGTTCATTTCTTCTTGTCTTTAAATAGTTTACACATCCATTGAACTGGGGAGAGCTCACAGTGGTTTATGGTGATTGCACTGGTAAGGGGTCAGTGCCTAATGAGCTGAGTACTTATCTGTGACCCTGGTGAGATGACTGTGAATGAGCAAAAGAAGACCTGTGGGAATACTTCACAAAGCTGCTCACAGACTGGAGCTAACAGGAGCTGATGTGGTAAGAGAGCCAGGAAAAGCAGAGCCTCGTGCCATCAGGCAGACTGTAGTTCCCAGGGTATTGAGGGCTAAAGAGACGTTCAACCCATCTCACTTAACACAATGATCTCTAGCTTCTCTGATTCCTGAAGAGTTCATAACTTCATTCTTCTTAATGGTGGAGTAAAATGCCATCATGTCTGCAAATCTTTGAAATTTAGGCACCTGTTGATGGACAGTTAAGCTAGTTCCATTTCCTAGCTATTGTGAATGTTGCAGGGAAGAACATGAATGTTCAATTATCTTGTGTGGAATGCTAATCTATCCTTTGGGCATATATACCCAAGAGTGGAATTCCTGAAGCATAGAGTAGCTTCTCAAGGAACTTCCATACTGAGCTGAACTTCAATGAGCTGAACCACCACACTGAGCACTGGTGGGAACTGAACATTGGCTCAGGGGAATGGAGAGAGAAGGGAAGGAAGAAGGGAAAGGCTGAGGGAAGGCCATAGTTGCCTTCAAAGCAGCTGGGTGACTGAGACAAACAAACAGAAGCCATCTCAAGCCAAGGAGAAATATAATTGACCATTCTGTCTGTGGTCCCACTCTTTCCCCCCTGGAAACTGGAAATGGCAGAACACTGAGTACAGGAAAGAACCAGATCCTCATACTCCATAATTTTCCAGGAAGGGAAAACAATCTATATGCAATTATAAATATACAAATATGTGACTATGTGCTTTAAAAAAAATCACAGCTGAGTTCTCATTCACCCTTTCAATTACCCATGCTATTACACCTCATAGTGTACATCACAGAATGTAGTATTGCTATTTAAGATCCATTAGCTCAGTGAGGAGAGTGAGCTGATGTGTTATGAAACATCCACTCTGCTTCTGCACTGTAGGGTGTGGGGCATTGACTGTAGAAACCAAAGAGGTACACTTTGGTGTGGTGAGAGATGGTCCTCCTGCTCTCATTCTTCCTCCTCCTCCTCCTCTTCTTCCTCCTCATCCTTCTTTTCACATCATCATTCTTTCCTTCATTTATTTTCTCTCTCTTCTCCTCCTCCTCCTCTTCTTCCTCCTCCTTCTTTTCACATCGTCATTCTTTCCTTCATTTATTTTCTCTCTCTTCTCCTCCTCCTCTTCCTCCACTTCCTCTCTCCTTTTTTACTATTCTGAAACTTGATCTAACTCTACAGCCCAGGCAGTGTCAAACTTACTAACATAGAATAGGCTAACCTAGAACTCCAGACCTTTTTGTGTCAGCTTTTTTATTGTAGGGATTATAGAGCTTAACAACCATACCTAGCTTCTATGTGTATTCTTTACTATAAGAGCAGGAAGGTTCATTGCACATGGCAGGCTTAGCTCTTCTCTTCTTCATACCTTCATGTATATATTCTTGCACAAAGTGGCCATGATTATATATTTAAAGTTTATGTATGTGTTTATGTGTTTGTGTGTATGCATGTGTGTGTGTGTGTGTGTGTGTGTGTGTGTGTGTAGCCTCTTAGATATTGATTTTAAAAGTAACATTTTTGTTCCTTGGTTTTATCATATAGACTTGAGAATAATAATGGTTCTCTAAAACCACTGATAAAGTAGAAGTAAAATAACATTTATTCAGAATTTAGAATAAAGTCTGGTAGTTACATTTTACTGTAGGTAGATAAGTGGCATATATACATATGTGTGTGTATGTGTGTGTAGATAGACATGATAGAGACAGATACATACATACATACATGATAGATAGATAGATAGATAGATAGATAGATAGATAGATAGATAGATAGATACATACATACATACATACATACATAAATAGATACATAGATAGGCAGACAGGTGGATGATTAGATAGAGGGATAGATGATGAACAGATACAGAGTTACACGAGTAAATGAGTGGATGACAGATAATAGAATAATAGATTAAACAGAAGGAGCCTAGGTGGATAAAGGCATAAACGGGTAGATGAATGAATGATAGGTTAGACTATATTAGGTAGATGACTGATAGACTGAATCACAGATATACATTCACGGGTTTTTCAATACTTGGTAGAAGTGTTTAGTGAGATGTGGAAGTGATCTGTGGTCACTAATGATTCCTCTGTGCTATATTTTGCATAAATATAAATGTTCCATATTTATAGATGTATTCCTTCAATTCAGTTCTTTCTTGAAGTTAGGAGAATAAATTCTTCGCTTTAAATGAAACCTCTTCTCTGGCCTGGCTAATGCGCAGATTTGATGACAATATTGACATCTCCATGGCTTCAAGCTTATGTGTCCAGATGCTATTGCTATTAGATTTTCCTGCTTTCTATCCAGTCAATGATGGAAGCTAAACTCAGGACAGATTTCTTCAACAGAATTATTTTCAAGAGAGAAGGGTTGATGGAGTAATGGTTATACAATTGAGATCATTTATTGCTCTTTCACAGATGACTCACATTTGGTTCCCAGAACCTATCTTAGAGGGATTAAAATTACCTATAACTTCAGGGAATCTGCTGTCCTGGACTCTGTAGGCACTCACACAAACGTATGCATATATGCACATAAACACACATGTACATATGCACACATACACATGCACACATACACACACGCACACATACACACATAAACAAATCTTTAAGAAAATTATTTGCAAAATTTGAATAGATTATTGTCAGGGAGTGGAACTCTGAAAGATGGGGCTTGGCTATGGGAAATAGGACCCTGGAGTCTTAGCCTTGGAAGGGACACTCTCGCTAACTCTCTTTATGCATCCTGAGCACTGTGAGGTGAATACTCTGTCCCCATGATACATGATGCTTTTTGCCACAGGCTAGCAAACAAGACAGCCAGATGATGGTGGACTGAAGCTTCTAAAAGCGTGAATCACAATAAACTTTTCCTTCTCTAATAAAATTCTCTCAAGTGTCTGGTTCCAGTGACAAAGTCTAACTAACACAGGAGTCGGAGTGTTTACGCAGGAAGGAACACTGGGCCCGACATAAAGGACACAAACATTGAATTGATCAGAACTTTGAGCCACAGGTGAGACCATCTGTCCAAATGTCCCCTCTACTTTATTTTTTTACTCTCCTCTATTTTTATATTTCTCCTCTATTTTTTTTTTTTTTTGCAATTTGGGCAGGACACACACACGTGTGTGTGTGTGTGTGTGTGTGTGTGTGTGTGTGTGTGTAGGTATGTTTATGTTCATATGTGTGTAGGTAGGTGCACATATGTGCAGATTCCTGTGAATATGCAAACACGTGTAGAAGTCAGAGATTAACCTCAGTTGTCATTTCTTAGACATCATCCCNTCTCTCAAGTGTCTGGTTCCAGTGACAAAGTCTAACTAACACAGGAGTCGGAGTGTTTACACAGGAAGGAACACTGGGCCCGACATAAAGGACACAAACATTGAATTGATCAGAACTTTGAGCCACAGGTGAGACCATCTGTCCAAATGTCCCCTCTACTTTATTTTTTTACTCTCCTCTATTTTTATATTTCTCCTCTTTTTTTTTTTTTTTTTGCAATTTGGGCAGGACACACACACGTGTGTGTGTGTGTGTGTGTGTGTGTGTGTGTGTGTGTGTAGGTATGTTTATGTTCATATGTGTGTAGGTAGGTGCACATATGTGCAGATTCCTGTGAATATGCAAACACGTGTAGAAGTCAGAGATTAACCTCAGTTGTCATTTCTTAGACATCATCCCTCTTGGTTGCTTTTCTGTTTTCATGTATGTGGTTGTTTTGCCTGCATATGGGTCTGTGCACTATGTGTATCCAATGTCCACAGAAGCCAGGAGAGAATACCACATCTTGTGAGTCATCAGGTGGGCACTAGGAATCAAACTCATATCCACTGGAAGAGCAGCTAACTAACACTCTTAACTGCTGACCTATCTCCCAAGTCCTTGTGTTTTTGAGACAAGATGTCTCAGTGGGACCTAGGGCCAGCTGAGTAGACTTGGCTGTCTGGACAGTGAGGTCCAGGGATCCACCAGTCTACCCCTCCTCTGAGATTGCAAGTACATGTTGTTAGGCAAGCCTTTTACATTGTTCTATGAATAAAACTCAGATCCTTGTGCCTCCAGGGCAAGAACTTCAGTGACTGAATCATGTCCCTTGTCATGTTTATTTTTAACTTTTTAGCATCTCCAAGCCATGATTAGAAAAAGGAAACAAATGATGTTCATCCAAACATGCATGTGTGCACGTGTAGATGGAAGGGCACACAGATACCCAAGGTGGAACTGTGACCACACCAAAGAGAATCCAAAGGGTACTCTCAACCCAGACAGTAGATACACCTCAAGGTGGACAGTATGATCTAATGAGCTGGTATTTGTTTCCTTATGATTCTTTTGTAGTAATAAAACCTTGAAAATGTTGGCTGTCTTTAGGTTAAGAATCCAGCACTCAATTAAAAGGGTAGGAAAAAGAGAGGTTGTTCTCACAGAACTGAAAAGAAATACAAATATAACTGTTAGGAGGTGTGACTTTTGGCAGCTTGGTGTGACATGCCTGCATGGCCATGATCCTTCAGAAAATTTAGAGGGTATGGAGATGTAGCCAAGTGGGTTGAGGTCTTGAATAGCATGCTTGAACCCGTGGGTTCAACCCCAGAACCATAAAAACTGCTTAATAACTTGCACTTGTAACCTCAGCCCCAGGAGGATGAGCAGTTCAATGTCATACCCAGCTACAGTGAATTTAAGGCCAGTATGAACTATATAAGATTCTGTCTCAAAAAAAATAGGGAAAAATGCAAAGAAATACAAAATCAGTCTCAGGGGTCAGAAGATGGTGCAGCCAATAAAATGCTTGCTGTAAAAGTATGAAAACCCAAAGCACCTATGTTAAAGTATGTTGTAGCAATACGTACTTGTAATGCCAGTGCTGGGGAAGTCAGGACAGTAAGATCCTGGGGCCTACTGGTCATCCAGTCTAGACAAATTGATAAGTTCTAGATTACATGAGGGATCAAGTCTAAAACTGGGGAAGCCTCTGGATATAAATATCTTACATCAACACACAGGTAGGTGTGAGCGTGTGCACATTCACACTGAACCCCCAAGTCACCACAGTTTCTACCCTATCCTACTCATAGTCACAGGGAAGACAGACAAGCCAGAAGACAACTCCAACCATTAGCAGCAAAGCAGAGATGATCCCAAGTATGTGGGCCTTTCTGCAAATCGAACTAGTACAGAATTATTTTCCTGATTCCAAGAAGCCAAGTCTCTGCCAGTATTTTCTTGGACCCCAGGGAGCACTTGTTTCCACAGCAACCACAACTTGAGCAGAAAACCACCTTCAAGTTAACTATCCCAGGAATGTATTTAGTCTGGACTATCAATTTACAATGGGCACAAAGAATTGACTATGAATCACAGGTCTCATGGTTTAGGGAAGTTGACAAAAATTAGTTCTGTGCTTAGAAGCAGCTGTCAGTATCATATTTATCCTCATGACACCTGACTGAGTCACTGCCGGGTCCTGAAATGATGATGATGACAATGGCAATGCTGCTGGTGCTGCTGGTGAAGGTGATCGTGATAATGATGGTTGGGATGGTGCTGCTGCTGGTGACAGTGAAGGATGATGGTGATAATGATGGTTAGGATGATGATGATAGTAGTGATGGTGGTGGTGGTTATGATATTGGTCATGATGACGATGAAAGAAACTGATGATTGACAGCCTTGACAACAACAAAGATAGTGATGATGATAGTAACAACACTGATGATTGTGTTAATGGCAGTGATGACGGTGATGCCAACATTGCCAACAATTATAATAATGACAATGACAGTTATGACAATAATGGTGACAAGAATAATAATGGTAATGAACTGAAGTGGAAATGTCTAGTTCTTTAGAACATTAGTTATGTCAAATGATCTTTTGCTGGGGCACACAGGTGAAAGGATGTCCTGCTAAAGCAAACACGCAAAAGGCTGTTTTCCTGAAGCAGACATGGGTGAAAGGGTGTTTGGATATAGCAGACACATGAAAGGATGATTGATGAAGGAGTATAACTATGACCCCACAGACAGTGGAGATGAGCACTGAGCATTGGTTTGCTCTGCCTCACTATCTGCTGAAGACACATATGTATTGGTTTGCCTTACATAGTGTTGTTGAGCTTGTGATTACTTCAACATGGAGAGAAGCTCACCCAAGAAGTGCTCGCAAGTTTCCTGTGGCAGCTTCTTCAACCTTCTACAACCTCACCTCAGGCTGGTTGGGTAGTCATGCAGTTTCTTCAGGACTGAAGAGCTGTAGAGCTGCCTGGTGTCTGTTTGCTGAAAGGACTGGACCGTAGCTGCTGGTTTATGTCTTGTGTCTGCCTGCCTAGAGGACTGTTCTGCAGTTGCTAAGTCATATGCAACTGCTATGCAACATATGCAACATATGCTGAACTGCTGCCCAAGATAATCAAGATCACCCACAAAGAACTATTGCTGAACAGGTCCGCTTCCCCCATATTCTAATACCCTTTCTCTTCCACAACCTTTGCTGGGTGGTGGACTAGGGCAGGAGTTAGACTCTTATTAAAAGTAGGTTGCAAAAAATGTATTCCTACAATGAATGGCAGCAAGGACAATAGTAAGGATGACGAGAATGGTGATTGCAATGATAGCAGCGAAATTGATCATGATACTGGTGCTGCTGCCGATAAAGACAATGGCAATGTTGATGACTGACTGCAATGATGATGATGATGATGATGATGATAACAGCAATGGTGTGATCGTACTGGGGTGATGGTGACAATGGTGCTGTCATTAGCAATGGCATCACTGGTGACTGGCAAAAAAATTGATGTTGACAATTGTGGGACCCAGCGATATCTGCCTTAGGCAACAGTGGCACTGATAAACATGACAATGATGAGGTTAATGCCGACAATGTGATATGATGACAACCGTGATGGTGGTGACAGTGACAGTAATAGTGTCAAGAGAAGCATTCCTGGCAGAAGTGAAGTTTGCCAAGTGGCTCACGTGAGTTTTCAACTTGTGTCATTAAAGTCCAATGACATGGGCTGGAGAGATGGCTCAGCAGTTAAGAGCACTGACTGCTCTTCCAGAGGTCCTGAGTTCAATTCTCCCAATGACATGGTGGTTCACAGCCATCTGTAATGGGATCTGATGCCCTCTTCTGGTGTGTCTGAAGACAGTGACAGTGCACTCACATACATGAAATAAATTAAACCTTTAAAAAAAAGTATGTATACATACAATATCGTGTATGCTATTTTTTTACCTACTTTATTAATGAGAAAATAGGAGCGCTGAGAGGTTAAATAGCCCACCCAGTGGCATACAGCTACAAAGGGGAACCTGATACTGAGCTCTGCATATGACCAGAGTTATTTCTTTCTAGAGGAGTGAAAGCTTAAAAAAAAAGAAGAGAAGAGAAGAGAAGAGAAGAGAAGAGAAGAGAAGAGAAGAGAAGAGAAAAAGAAAAAAGAAGAAAGAAGAAAAAAAAGAAAAAAGAAAAAATGGAGCACATAGCTTGACTATACAAACCTGTGCATAAAGTATTATCATTTAAAATTTGGAGATCAATAGTTCCTCCTCCAAGTCTCTCTCTCTCCTCTCTCTCTCTCTCTCTCTCTCTCTCTCTCTCTCTCTCTCTCTCTCTCTGTATGTGTATGTGTGCATGCCACTCTAATACATGTGGAGGCATGCATATATATGAATGTCCACGTGGAGGGCAGAGGTCAATGTTGGGTATTGCTCTCCACCTTGTTTTCAGGCAGGGTCTCTCGGCTAAGCTGGCTGACCACTGGGCTGTAGGTGCCTGTATTTGCTGTTTCCTCCAGCCCTGGGGTCTACAGATGCCTGCTGCTGTGCCTCGGATTTACATGGGAGCTGGGAATCCAAACTCAGGTTGTCATGCTTGCGGGGCAAGTGTTTTGCAGACTATGTATCTCCTTCAGGGTCACTTTTTTTTAATCTTCCAGGGACCTGAGAGATCAGAGAAATGTCGTGATTCAAAAGCTTAGCCAAGAGCTTTATTAAAGGTCAGAAACGGCACAGCTTGACCTATTTTTATTGTGTTGGCCTCATCAACTGGAAATACCAAGATAGGAAGGACAGCCTTCCACAAACACTTGGCAGTGAAAAAGACAGAGCCAGGGAACAGTGTTGCAAGAGACTGACCCTCTCCATGCTGATTACAAAGAGAAAGAGAAGCTCAATGTTGCCGATTCACTGCCCCACGCAGTTGTCTTGGATACAATTCACACTCATGGGACTGGAGAACAGAACAGCATGGAGAGTCTGCTGCTCTTGCAGAGGAATCGAGTTCCTTTCTCAGCACCCATGTCAAGTGGCCCTCAAACACTTGTCACTCCAGCTCCAGGGGATCTGCTCTTCTTCTGACTTCTTTAGGCATCTGCACCCCTTTGCATTTGTCCCCCTTATCCTAACCCCAGACATACACATGTATAGAAAATTAAAAGTAAAGTCAGCATTAAAGCTAAAGCCTATCCATTTACTTTCAAAGGTAGCAGTTCCTTTTGTAAGATCTATTCTCCAGCCCTTCCCAGCTGTGTGTGTGTGGGGGGAAGGGAGGTGTTTCAGTGGGTGTGGATGTGTTTGTATGGTTATGTGCATGTAAGTGTAGGGAGCCTATGAGGCCAGAAGACAGTGGCAGAACCCCCAAGCTGCCCATGGAGACCTGAAGGAGTCAGGTCTCCAGAATAATACTTAGCAGTAATGTGCTGCCTGACCTTGGTTCTGGGTACTGAACTCTGGTCTTCTGCAAAAGCAACAAGCACTCTTCACCACTGAGCCAAACCTCTAACTCCACAGCAGGCTTCCTCTACCCCCAAATTCCCAGTTCTATATTTCTATTAACACGTACCCTCTCTTACTTGATATATATGGTCCAAAACTCTGAAAACATAGATAGCATGGAGCCTCATATATACTATTTTTCTTCCCACATCACACACCTACAATCAAGTTTTATTAATAAACTAGGTATAGTACACTGAGTGTGGTGTTGAATGTCTTTGATTCCAGGTAGGTGGAGGCAGGAAGATCAGGAGTTCAAGGTCATCCTCTAATACATAGAAGGCAAAGTTCTTGAGAAACAAAAAGAAGTAACATATTGACAACAATAACTAGTGATAAACAAGAATAATTAGAACAACATATTCATATCAGAATATAAAATCTATCTTATATTTTTGGTATTTCCATATAATAATTTTACAATTTTCATAGATAAAAACCCCACCAAAATACCTGGGGATTAGGGAAGGCAACTCATAGCTTTATTGAATAATTTCAGTGTCACTTTGTTTAGTTTTGGTATGGGAGCTCAGCTGTACAGCGTTACAGTCATCAAGGTTCTGGCTCCTGACTTCCTTATCCTGCTTCCTGAGAGCTGTTTTATTTATATGATTTTTCATTTCTTGTTCATTTTTGTACAATTTATTTTGTAGCAAAGAAGTAAGAACCTATGAACTCACTCCCAAACCAAATCCCTGTCATAGGAACTTATATACTTATCCTTTCTTTCAAAACATCTTCAAGAAGTTATGCTTCTTATTTTTCTTAGTGGACCCAGGACTCTCTATGAATACCTATAATCCTAGCTACAGGGGAATATGAGACAGGAGGGTCATTAGAGGTCAGGAGTTCAAAGTCAGTTTAGGTAACATAGTGTGAACTATGTTCTATAATCTGGGCTTCTTTGTCCAGAACTGTGAACCCAGCACTTGGAAGGTAGAGGTAGGAGCCTCAATGTGAGTTCAGAGTCATCTTTGGCTATTATATTTGAGGTCTGGCAGGGTAATATCTTATTTCAATGGTTTCAAAGTTTCCAAAATACAAACTAATGGACTGGGGAGCTAACTCAGTCCCAGGGCTTTTGATATGCAAGTGTGTGAACTTGAGTTAGATCTACAAAACCCACATGAAAAAGCTAAATGTAGTAGCATCCAGAACTGATGACATATTGTCAGGGGATCCCTGGGGCTCACTAGCCAGTCAGCCTAGCCCACTCCGTGAATATAGGCCAGTAAGAAACCTTGCTTGATGTGGAAACTTAAGGGTTCTTTGGAAAATCTGTTGGATGGTGTTTTGCTGGGGTGAACATGTGAAAGAACATTTCGTTAAAGTAGACACAGGTCAGGTGTGAAAAGCTCAGGCCAACTCTCAAAGGAACATTTTGTTGAAACAGACACAGGAGAGAGGATGCTCTGCTAAAGCAAGCACGTGAAGGGGCATGTGATGTTTGGATGGTATAAATAGAACTCCACAGAGTGATAGAGACAGAGCTTGGCTTGCTGGTAGAGCTAGCTGTGCAACACTTGTGGGTTTCAAATCTTCACTGATCTTCCCTTCCCTGAGAGAGACACATCAGAGAACTTCTGGTGTCCCTCTGTGTACCTGCAGATACATACACGAGTGTGCGCACATGCACACACACACAAATAAATGAGTAGGCTAGTAGATGATAGATAGATAGATAGATAGATAGATAGATAGATAGATAGATAAGAATAAAAGATTGACACTACAAAGCAACTTAGGGAGGAAAATGTTTATATAGCTTACACTTCCATATCACTTCATCATCAAAGGAAGTCAGGACAGGAGCTCATACAGGACAGGAACCTGGAGGCAGGAACTAATGCAGAGGCCATGGAAGGGTACTACTTACCAGTTTGCACCTCAAGGCTTGCTCATCCTGTTTTCTTTCTTTCTTTCTTTCTTTCTTTCTTTCTTTCTTTCTTTCTAACAATTTTTATTAGATATTTTCTTCATTTACATTTCAAATGCTATCCTGAAGGTCCCCTATACCCTACCCCTTGCTCTGCTCCCCAACCCATCCACTCCTGCTTCCTGGCCCTAGCATTCCCCTGTACTAGGGCATATAATTTTGAAAGACCAAGGGCCTCTCCTCCCACTAGTCTCTCCTCCCTAGTCTCCTCTGACTAGGCCATCTTCTGGTACATATGCAGCTAGAGACATGCTTTCTTATAGAATCCAGATCAACCAGCCCAAGGACAGCACCACCCACAATGTCCTGGGCCCTCTCCCGATCAACCACTAATTAAGAAATCAGGCTTGTTTGCTTACAGACATATTTTCAGAGGTATTTTCTCAACTGAGGCTCCTTTCTATCAGATGATTATAGCTTGTGTCAAGTTGACAAAAAATAGTTCACACAACACTCAAGATAGGCTGTTGCCTGGATTCCACATGCATGTATAAATAAGTGCACACATTCATATTTGCACACGTGAACTCACACAAACAGTGCAGGCCACTATAAGTCTGTGACTTGTAATGCATATCCTCCTCACTACCCAACATAACATAAGCTGATATCCAATTTTGCAATAGTCATATTTAAATATTTTGTACTGTTTTAAGTTACAGCATATGGCAGGTTTCACATAGTCTGTTTTTGAACTTGTCATTATGTATTAAACAGTTTGCTTCAATATTTCACTTGACATGGTGTATTTAGTTCTTACGTGTGACACTGAGCATTATAAGCCATCTTTTGTTGGCACCAGAAGTGATTCAGAAATTGACTTATTGTTAAACATCTAGGACACAAGTGTTTTTAGGGAAGGTGGAGGGGCATATGAGAAATGACATGACAGTAACAAAGTATATCTCACATAAGTGTCATTTCACATTTTAGATGCTTTTTCTTTAAATATTTTCTCTCACATGTTTATTTATTTAGTGTGAATGTGTGTGTGCTCACACACATCCTGGCCATAGTATGTGTGAAAATCAGAGGACAACCTGTAGAAGCGAGCTCTCTTCATCATGTGTGTCCTGGGCTCAAACTTAGGTCATCAGGTCTCATAGCAAGGTGCCTTTATCTGCTGATCTTTAGATTGCTTTTCTATGAATAGTTACAGTTCTTAGAGATTAAGTAAATGGCTGGGTTGTGATACTAGTTAACATTTTCGTCACATTTATTTATTTTATATGTGTGCATGTGTGTAATTTTAATCGGAGTTGGCCTTTAGCCATGCACAGCAAGCCTGTGGAGCTCAGAGGACAACTTTCAAGAGTTGGCTCTCTCCTTCCATCTGGGTATCAAAGACAAGTTATCAGGCTTGGTGGAAAGTACCTTTTCTCAAGTAGTCCTTTAGGCCCCAAATGACATTTAAAATCCACAGCAGAGTATCAAATTATTTCAAAATGAGATCACTTCTGTGATTGACAATATTGACAAGTATGTTGCCTGGGTTCTAAACTTTGATGGACCTATCTGGGTCCCTAATATTAATGATTAAGGGAATAAGCCCACAGGTGTATGGAGGTAGATGGCGCTATCTCTCCTCCTTTTCAGTTTCTTCCATTTCCCAAGGGTTCAGCTCACTTGCAGTGTACACGGCCATGGGCCTAGCTTTGGTTTAGATGGGCATTTAAACACTATCAGTGGGATATCCCTACAGAAATCCCTCATAATTTCAGTAGAGCTCAGTTTCCCAAGGGTGGGGGTAACCACCCCAGAGTTTACCAGAACTATTCCTCAGAATACCAAGACTATCACAGAACTCCTGGAAGTCTGGGGTTCACAGAATACATCTAAACTACCAGCACTCAGGAGACGGAGGGAAGATCAAAGGCTTAGCACTAGGCTGGACTACACAGTGAGACTTCAGAGAGAGGAATGGGTAGAGGAAAGGAGAGAGGAAGGATGGGGAGGAGACATGGTGAAGATGGTCTCCCTTCATAGTAGGCAAGTGCTCTAGCCAGGCAGGTGCTTTACCAATGATCCATAACCCCCAGCCTCTCATGGAGAGATACTAGTCAGGGGCTTTACCACTGAGCCACGCCCCCAGCCCTTCACTGGGGGATTCTAGGAAGGAGCTCTACCATTGAGCCACGCCCCCAGCCCCTCACTGGGGGATTCTAAGCAGGAGCTCTACCACTGAGTTACATCCCCAGTGTCTCACTGGGGGATTCTAGGCAGGAGCTCTACCACTGAGCCATGCCCCCAGCTCTTCACTGGGAGATTCTGGGCAGATGCTATTGTGCTGAGTCATACCCAGCCCCTCACTAGAGGCCTCTAGGCAAGCAGTCTGCCAATGAGCTACATCCCTAGTTCCTCTTTTTACATTTCATTTTGTGACAGGGTCTCATTAAGTTGCTTAGACTGGCTTTGAATTTGCCATCCTTCTGCCTCAGCTTCTCCAGTAGCTGTTAGTGGCTGGATTATAAATGTGTGCTACCAGGTTGGGCTAGAAGAAAATGCTTGAACTAACCCAAGGTCTGACTTGAGCGTTTCAAAGCAGTGTCAACTTGTCCACCGAAATCACCTCCACTTAACAAGGAGTTGAATTAGTTAAACCCTAGTAGCTTCTTTGGGGCTCTCCATTCCATTATCTTCTACAAACACTAGGCTGAATCCCTTCATTTCATTGGGATAGTCAGCCAGTAAATGCTTTAATTACAAGTTGAAAGGGATAAAATAAAATCATCTGGCGGAATGGTTTTAATTAGAATTTAGTGAGTCAGGAAAGCAATTAATGCATCTAAGAATAAAGGTTATATTCACATATTTGTCTCCGTTGAGCATCTCTGATTTACATGAACAGTTGACTCAGACTTCTCAAGCTAAACAAAGGCCATCACAATGATGGTAATCATGGAGCTTGATCTAAGAGAAAATGAAATGGCTAGGGTCTTCATTTGTGCACCCCCATAGCCCAATTGTGATGGTTGGACATTTGAGCATGGAACCAGCTCTGGATTTATGACAAGGTAATGAATTAACTAATATTATTATCTTATTGTCTTATGTTGTTGTCTTATTTGTTATTTTTATTTATTTTCCTATGTACATGTGTGCACATTGCCCACGGAGGTCAGAAGAGCTCACTGGATTGCTTGGAGCTAGAGTTATAGGTGGCTGTGAGGACAGTCTGACATGGGAGCCAGGAACTGAACTTAAGTCCTCTATTGAGCCATCTATTTAGCCTTATCAGGTGTTTGTTTGTTTGTTTGTTTGTTTGTTTGTTTTTTAGAGAGAGAGAATGAGAGACAGAGCAGGAGCAAGAGAGAGAGACAGAGAGAGGGAGGGGCAAGAGAAAGAGAGGGAGAAGGAGAGGGAGAGAAAGAGAGAATGAGTGTGTGAGTATGTGTGTGTATGCACAAGTTTATATGTGGATGTGTGTATACAGCGGCCAAAGGTCAACCTTGGAAGTCATTCCTCAGGCTTAGACACTGGCTTGGAGCTCAGCAAATAGGCTAGAGTAACTGGTCAGTGCATCCCAAGGATTCTCCTAGCTCTCCATCCTCAGTTCTAGAATAACAAGCACATCCTGCCATCCTGGCCATTTGACTGGGTTCTTGGTTCTTAACTCAGGTCTTCATGGTTTATGTAGTAAGCACTACACTGCCTGAGCCACCTCTCTGGGCCCTAATTTCAGTTCGTTTTAAATGGATTCTATCCTTTGAAAAGTTTGTACATGGATTACAATGCATCTGGATGCCCATCTTTAAGCACTGCCAGACACTGGAACCACCGCATCTCCCTCTCTCTCAACTTCTTGCACTGTCCATATGTGCAAGGGTGATGCATCAACCATGGAGCATGAGCAACCCACCAGGGTCACATGACTCTCCTTCCCCAACAGCCACATCACTGCAGCTAGGGAAGGGGACTCAGGGAGAGAAGAAGTGAGAACAAAGGGAGCAATATGTCCCACAGGGTCACATATCTGAACATTCAGGCCTGGTTGGTATTGCTGTTTTTCTGGAGGAAAGTATGTCATTGGAGCAGTGTAGACATAACATTTTTGCAACCTACTTTTAGGAAGGGTTCAACCTCTCCTCTAGCCCGCTACCCAGCAGAGGTAGTGGAACAAAAAAGTTATTAGGATTTGGGGGGAAAGGGGGACCTGTTCAGCCATAGTTCTTTGTGGGTGAGCTTGATCCACTTTGGCAGCAGTTCAGACCTGTAGGGAGCACCAAATACGATTCAGCAGCTGCAAGCAGTCCTCTAGACAGGCAGACACCAGGCAGCCTTATGTTAGTCCTGAAGAAACAACCAGGCTCACCAACTAGCCTGAGGCAAAGTCATTGAAGTGGCAAGCTGCCAGGAGAACCTCAGGAGCAGTTCTTGGGTGCGTGTCTCTCAATGGCAGAGTTTTCACAAGTTGAGCTCAAAACAAACCAATGCTCAGTGCTCATCTCCTGCTATCTGGGGTTATATTTCTACTCCTTCACCAAGTGTTCTTTCATGTCTTTGCTATATCTAAACACCCTTTCTCCTGTGTCTGCTTCAGGAAAACAGTCTTTCACATGTTTGCTTTAGCAAGACCTCCTTTCACCTGTGTGCCCCACAAACCATCATTTGACATAACTAACTGTATTAGTCAGGGTTTGCTAGAGTCACAGAGCTTATGGTTCTATATGGTACTCTATATAGTAAGGGGATTAAGTTGTTGATGACTCACAGTCTGTAGTCCAACTCTCAACAATGGTCGGCAGCAGCTGTGAGTGGAAGTCCAAGGATCTAGCAGTTGCTCAGTCCCACAAGGCAAGCAGTCAAAGAAGAGAGAGAGAGAGAAAAATCTTCCTTCTTCCAATGTTCTTATGTAGGTCTCCAGCAGAAAATATAGCCCAGATTAAAGGTGTTTGCCATCACTTCTTTAATCCCAGATCACTGCGACCTCAGAGATATTCCTGTATTAATCTTCTGAAATTCATAGCCACTTATGCTTCAAGATCTACATGCCAAGATACAGGTCAGAAACTTGTATCTTCCAGCCTCTAGATTAGGATCATTGGTGAGCCTTCCAATTCTGGATTGCATTCATTCCAGATATAGTCAAGTTGACAACCAGGAATAGCCAGTACACTAACTTTACAAAGAACTAGAAGTTTCCACTTCAGAGCAGGGTTTGAGATTTTATAGCCTGGCCCTACCTCCTGTTCTCAACCTCTGTTTCCTGTGTTTGCCAGCCATGATGGGCTCTGACACAGTAAGCCCAAACCAAGCCATCTCTCTATTTTCTCTACTAAGCTGCTTTTGGTTAGGATATCTTATAGCAGTGGAAAAGTAACTGATACAATTTTTGAGTACCTGCTGCATGCTACACTTTACTCAAGAAATATATACTCCTTAGGCTATTCAGATCTTTCATGGCCTGGTTGAGACAAATACGAGAGGGAGAGGGAGAGGGAGAGGGAGAGGGAGAGGGAGAGGGAGAGGGAGAGGGAGAGGGAAATACTTGAGTAAGGAAAGATGGGGGTTGGGCATCAAGAATTGTGGTGTTTCCATGGTGACCTGGATCCCTTGCTTTTTTTAGGCTTGTGGACAATGCAGGAGCATCATTGAAGAGCATGGTAGTAAAATGCTACTCATTTCATGATAGCCAGGATACACAGAAAAACCAAATATAACTAGGGACAAGAAATAGTTCTCACGCAGCCATCCAAGGGCAAACTTGAACTCCTGACCCTTCTGAATCTACCATACAAGTGATAGAATCACAGCTGTGCACTATGATGATGTGATTGACGCTAGGAGTGGAACCCAGGGCTTTGACCACAATAGACAATTCCTCTACCCACTGAGATAAATCCCCAACTTCTGCCTTTTCTTTCTTTAAATTGCAGAACATAGTTGCTAACCTGAATTGAAGAATTGGATTATCAGCTAATTGTGTGTGTGTGTGTGTGTGTGTGTGTGTGTGTGTGTGTGTGTGTTTTCAGGGGAAAAAAGTACAAAGAAGACACAGACAGAAAACAAAGCCCCAAGGTAAAGAGAAGAATTTTGACATGTTCTAAAGATTTACTTTTGTGTGTGTGTGTGTGTGTGTGTGTGCGTGTGTGTATGTGATGAGTGTAAGGGTCATCAGAGAAGCCAAAATTTTCCATCAAATTCCCCAGATCTGGAGTTACAGACAGTTGTGGGCTGTTCAATATGGCTGCTGGGCGTGGAACACAGAGCCTCTGGAAGAGCAGCTAGTGATCTTAACTGCTGAGACATCACTCTTAAGTTTGACCCGTTCAAATGTTGCTCTTCTGCCCACAAGCTTCCTCCTGTCCCTTTCTTCCCACTCACATGGTTCTGGTTTTATCACTTTGTCACTTTACATGTTATTAGCCACACAGTTCCTTCTGCCTAGGGTGACAGCTAAGCCTTTGCTTGGATGCTTGGAGGAACTTGTAAACATTAGATGGAAATGATACTTATTAGCATATACCACGGAGTCTTTCCAAGAGCGGTGAGCACAACCTGTGTGTTTCAAAACATGGCTGGTTCACTTGTGCAGGTGCTTGACCTACATCTCATCCCACCAGGATCTGAAACTAAACACTTCTCTTGACGTAGAGGATGAGCTACTTCTACAGGAACAGTAATTGTTGGGTCTAGTTCCCACACTCTCTGCTTTGTTCTGGTCCCTGAGACACTCAATTGGAGACCCATCTCACCTGAAGTTACTTGCACAGGGTCAGGGAACAGCCAGGAGACTGTGGTACCCTGGTTCTTGGGTTACTAAGTGAGGTCCTGCCTTCAAATGGCTGATATGTGAGCTTTCATAGGATGTTCCAGTATCACTTCCTGCATCCGTTTGTATATGCTGCTAAGGAAGAAATGGTAGGGCTGTTACCGTTGTGTGACAGGAACATGGAGGGGCAGGGGGCTACTTTCCCCATTTTGGTAGATAAGAATAAAGCAGATCATATATCCTCAGAATATTATCCCCAATGACCCACTTCCAAAGGTTTGATGGCATCCCAAAATAGCACTGCAGTTGGGGACCACCAAACATTCAAACTGTGAGCCTTAAGGAACATTCAATATTCAAGCAATAAGCCTGAGTGTGTTTGAGGGAGTGAATCAAAGTGAGAGAGCTCTTCACTAAGTAAGGGAGATCCATTTTGTGCTGTGCTGGAGAGGCGGTTCACAGCTGAGGAGTGCTCATTGCTTTTTCAGGGGGCATGATCTCAGTTCCTAGCACCTTCTAGCTCCAGTGAAACTCACACTCTCTTGAGGCCTCTATAGTCATTTTACCCATGTGTATGTGTGTACATGAGCACACATTTAAAAAAATAACAAACTTTTAAACAAAAAAGAATATTCACCATCATCAGTGTGGTGAGCATTAATCAGCACAGTGGGATACTGAAATAAAGGCAATAGTTAGGAATAATTAAGTATTGTTGGATCCAGCACAACCATTGACTCTGTGTTCTTGAACCTTTAGCCTTTGGACTTGGACTGAGTTATACCACTGGCCTTCCTAGTTCTGCTTGCAGATGGAAGAGGATTGTAGGAATTCTTAGCCTTCATGATCACATGAGCCAACTCCTGTTATAAACACATATGCACATGCATGTACACAACACACACAGCACATGCATGCACGCGTGAGTGTGCACACACACACACACTTATATACTATATTGTGATACAGCAATTTCCTCTGAGATCAGACATCTCAGATGTTTGAGGAAGAAAAAGAGAGAAGCCCCTTTAAGATATAGGATATTATAAAGGAAGGTTAAACATTCCATCCTCCAGGAAAACTCATGAAGTACACAACTCAATTCAGGAAGTGCCTGAAACTGACCAAATTCACACAGCCCCCTCTTCCCAAGCTTATATAAGCAATAAGGACTGATGAAAGACACACTCTGACAAGCCATGCTATGTAGAGGATGCTGAGAGAAGCCAAGCTACCTAGAAGCCAGATTAGATGCGTTTTCTACAGGACACCATCCACTGAGACAATCTGGAGGAGGCTCAGACCATCTTTGTCATATAGAAGACATTCTGAACTGTTTAACCTCCTGTAAGCTGTTGCTTTGAGCTCCATGTTTGAAGATTTCATGAGTTTCTAACTATTCTGGGCTGGGTTTTTGTGACTTTACTACCCTTGAGCCATTTCTGCTCCTGTGAGTAACCCTTCAGTCATATTCATGTACACCATCAAAATAACTCACTAGTTCATCCAGTTGGAGTTGGGTGATACATTTACTTTGCTCTGTTGTTATTTCCCTATCTGGGGTGAGTTGACATGTGTTCACATCTCTCCATGAAGTGTCAGTACACACACACACATACAAAAACACACACTTACACATAACACATACCTCAAACTCAAAGAATCAAAGAGCAAAAACTTACAATATAGTGTTTTGTTGTGTAAGCCCCCCAAAACAGGGTGGCTCCTGTCCCAGGATGAGTTGGTGTCCCCAAAGACTGGAGAGAAACCACTTGAGGCAAACCACAAGAGGTTTATTGTCAGTTAGCTGAGGATGAGCTCCTCTCACCAGGCAGGGTAGAAGAGATCAATCTTGAGTGGTAACAGTAGGGGGCTTTTAAAGAAAAAAGTGAGGAATTGGGAGGAGTTGGGAGGAGAGTTGGGAGGAATTGGGAGTGGGAGTGAACTACAGCTCTTCTCTGGCGGGGCTGTCCTTGGTAAGATTACAAGGAATGAGGAGTGGCGAGTGAGTTACAGCTCTTCTTTGCGGAGTTATCTCCAAGTCCTTGGCACAGGGAGGCATGCAAGCACCTGGCTTGCATCTTACAATTGTCATCTTACAATTATCGCTTCTCTGGTTGTAAGGTAGAGAAACAAAAGGCTTTTTGCTGGCTTTGGAGAACAAAGAGCTTCTTACTGGCTGTATTGCTAGGGATCTGGGAAACACATTTCAGGCCTGGGAAATGCTTTGGGGTTCCACATTTGAACCATATAACACAAGAGTCCATACCACCTAACCATGAATTGTATATTAGAATAACACCTAGCTGCTAGGTGCAGTTATAGGAAAGGCCAGAAAGAGGTGTGTGCCTCACTCCTGGCCTGATATACATCTTGTGTCATTATACAGTAGTGGAGGCCAAGATCTTTTGCCACCATTCCTAAAAGCCTCAAGCCTTCATGGATGCAGTGTCATTATGATCCTTTCTAGGGTCCCTGCCCAGGCTTGCTATTCAGTACAGTGACCTCACAAAGTCAGCCCAGCCTGCAGAGAGATGGGTATGAGTCCCCTACTTCTCCTTAGCCACAGTACACAGGAAAGGTCCAAATGAAACCATCTCTAGTAGAATAAAGCATCCCCAAAGCAGGTAATTGTGGAGCATGTCCCATGAGGTGGAAGATTCTGGAAGGCAGCCGCACGTTCTGTCTTCAGGTGTGGTGGTCTCTGGGCTGAGCTCAGAT
Source organism: Mus minutoides (assembly GCA_902729485.2). Classification (NCBI taxonomy): domain Eukaryota; kingdom Metazoa; phylum Chordata; class Mammalia; order Rodentia; family Muridae; genus Mus; species Mus minutoides. The sequence continues at coordinate 66,513 of LR752291.1, read as the reverse complement.
GAGGGTGCACAATGTGGAAGCCTTGTTGCAGAGTTTATATAACCCAAGCTGATCCAGAAGCAATCATTGTGAGAGTTAGCTAATGGCAGGGTAGGAGGGCCTCCCACTGAGATTCCATTACCTAGTAATTTTCAGCTTGTTCACTGTTGCAATAAAGCCCTTCTGTCTTCTAATCCCCCAGCATTCACGTCTCATCTTCTCAAGAACTGAAGTATGTAAGATGCTTTCTGCTGGGGATTCGCTGAGATAAGTTATTGAAGTCAAGCCGAGAGGCAGGCTTCCTGTGCTCTGCTTATTCATCTCCAAATTTATGTTCGCGCTTGCTTTTGAAGGTCTAAATGTAATCTCAAACAAAGTGCTTTCTTTATGTCTAAACTTCATACACTTTCTATGTCATGGGGGCGAGGCAGAGGAGCAAGGAGCTCCCACACTTGGGGATCATTAGCAATAGGAGGATTAGAGCAAATGACTTGTTTTTATGTAATTTTTATAGAATGAGAGATGTATCATTCACAGCCATTCAACTGGGAAGAGTTACCAGGGTCTATACAAACTCATTAACCTGGCCCTGGAGGCAGACTCCGTGAGCTTCCAGATGATCTGTCTTTCGTTTGTTCGTTCGTTTGTTTGTTTTTGTCCCCCCTCCTTGAGAACTGCTGTCTCCCACATCTTGTTTGCTGTTGCTGAGATATTCCTTCTCTTCTCTCTATGCATAATAGCTCCCTAACCTCCCCTCAACCACTTCCAGTTCTAAGGCTTATACTTTGTGTTAGACAACCTTCTTTCACTGGTGACAAGATTTAAGTTAAGAGGAAGTAAGACTTGCTTTTGGTCTGGGTCAGAGGATTCAGTACATGGTTAGTCTGGTAGCTTTGGGTCCTATGGTGCAGGAGGTAATCACGGAGGCAGGAAGCATGTGTGTGTGGCCAGGATGCAAAGTTGAAAAGAGGAGGGTCCAGGGATAAGATGTACCTTTTGAATTAGTCACTTTGTTCATTGCTGAGATGAAATGTCTGATAAAACGAAGTAAGGAGAGAAAGGGTTACTCTAGCTCACAGTTTGAATGGTGACAGTCTGTCACAGCAGGGATGGCATGGCGGCAGGAACATGAGGCAGATGGGTCATATGGAATCCACAGTCAGAAAGCAGGGAGAGATGAGTGCTGGCACACAGTTCACTGTCTCCTTCTTATTCAATATGGGAACCAGCCCAGGGAACAGAGAGCCACGTTTAGAATGAGCCTTCCTGTATCACTTAAACCAATCTAGAAACTCCCTCATAGACACACCCCAAGGTTTGTCTCCTAGGTGATTCTAGATGCTTTCAGACCAGTCAAATGCATGAATGCCACTGGTTATCTGTTTCTTCCAACTAGACACCTCCTAAGAAAGCCCCCCCCTGCTTCTCAATTATTACAGAACCAAAAACTAGGCTATGGTAGTACAGAACTCTAATCCCAGCTTCTGCGAAGTTGAAACAGGAAGATCATGAATTAGAGGATAGTCAGTGCTATAATAGTTAATTCAAAGTCAGCTCAGACCATACCATCACTTACCATCACTCAAATGCATGTCCCTATTTGGTATCTAAGTACAGAGTACCTGAACGTTCTAGAAGCTTTGTGATTTCAATTATTTATTCATTTTTTTGGCTGATTAAGAAAACAACTTTATTTTTATGTTATACACACACACACACACGCACACACACACATGCTCAGACATCGAGTACAGGTACCCACAAGGGTATGGAAACCCTCTGGAGCTGGAATTACTGGAGGTTGGTAGCTGCTTGACATCGGTACTTGGAAACAAATGCAGGTTCTCTGCAAGAGTTTTAGGCATTCTTAACCCCTAGGCTATCTCTCCAGCCCTAGTTGATTGGTAGTTTGTTTTGTTTTGAGTTTGGGTCCGGCTATAAAGGTCATGCTGGCCTTGAACCCACTGTATAGCTTGAATTCTATGTAGTACAGGCTGGCCTCCTGGTTGCAGCTTCCCAAGCACTGGGTTTGCAGCTGTGTTCCACAAGGCCTGGCTTCATTTATACTTAGTAGCATTCACCTATCATCTGCTAAACTGAAAGTGGGATGTAGGAGAGATACGTGGATGCTGGAGAAGCCAGCCCTTTGCTGTCTTGGCTATGCTGTCTCATCGTTGGCTATTCAGACTTCTGTTCAGAATTTCCAAAAGTCATAGCCACAAGAAAAACACAGCAGGGTATATACAATTGCTTTGAAAGAAGAAGTGACATCCCTAACCCCATCATCTTTTGGTAGCGGTGGCGGTGGAGCAGGTGTGTGTGTGTGTGTGTGTGTGTATGTGTGTGTGTGTGTTCATGTTCACCTATAGGCACAAATGTGTGTGCTTGTGGGGGAAAAGGATAATCTCTGGTGCATTGTCCAATACACACACACACACACACACACACACACACACACACCCTACCACCACCACCACCACCACCACACACACAATGGAGTCTCTCACTGGTGTGGAACTTATAAACAGACTAGACTGGCTGTTCAATAAGCTTCAGAGACAATCCTGTCTACACCTCACAAGCACTAGGGTTACTAACATATGTACAACCACAACTGGAAATTTTTACTTAGGTGTTGGGAATCAAACTCAGGCCCTTGAGCTCGTGTGGCAAGCACCTTGCCTAGGAAGCTGTCTCCATAGCCTGCTCTTTACAAGGAGCTCAGAAGACAGCAGAGGGGTTCCCAGCATAAATGCCTGTGCTCAAAGGGCAGTCTCAGCAGCCCTCTCTGTCCAATCCCAGCTTTTTGCCAGCTGGCTGCGGAGAAGAGCCTAGGAAAGCCTCATTAAGCTGCACAAAGCCCGCCTAAGAAGCTACAAAGTGGACTGCAGCTGCCTCGCCAGCCTGCTGCAGCTGATTGCCTGTGATTCCCCAGTAGCCTGTGGCCATGCTGCCTGCTGACACAGCCTGTTATGTTGGAGACCTTATTACTGTAAATCCCATTTTCACATCTCAGATTTCCTCAGAAATTGCAAACATGTCTACCTGTGGCCAGTCTGCCCAGAAAGGTCACTATAGCAGCCTCTGGGTCCTGATGCTGTCTCTGTCACTCATATGTATACAGGTCTTAAGTCCTCAAGGTCAAAACATCAGGAAGTGGCCTTTCAAACACAAGGCTGCTTAATCCTAGCCAGACTCAGGTTGGGCCCCCATACAGTGGCCCAAGAGGTGTCTGTGAGTATTGTTTATTCCTGGGGATGCTAATTACAGTGATCTGATGTGATCCTCCTGGAAGCTTCATTATTCAAAGATCTCTAGTGGGGCTAATGCACTCTAGAGCTAAGAAGTGATTCATATCAAGTAGCAATAGAGTCTGGGGAGATGGCTCAGTTGGTAAAGTACTTGCCATGAAAGCAGGAGGGTCTGAGTTCAATCCCCAGGACCCATCTAAAAGTTAGGTGTGATGGCACATGTTTAGGATACCATCCCAGTGTTTAGGGTCATGGAAATAGGGGGATCCCTGGAGCTCATGACACACCACTCTAACACTCTTGATAATTTGCAAGTCAGCAAAAAACTGTATTAAATAAACCAGGTGCCTGGCACTGAGGAACTTCAGCAGGGGTTGACCTCTGATATCTACATATACATACATGTGTGTCACATACATGTGTGTCACATAGATGTGCACTTACACACACATACACACACACACACACAGAGAGAGAGAGAGAGAGAGAGAGAGAGAGAGAGAGAGAGAGAGAGAGAATATTGAACATCATCTGCTGTGGTTTGGACCAGAAACATCTCAGAATGCATGTTTTGAAGGCTTGACTCTCATTGCTGCAGAGCTCAGGGGTGAGGCACAGGGAGCACAGGACTTGAGTGTCATCAATAGGCCCACCGGGGTTTGTAATCAAAGATAAGTAGGGCCTATGCTAAAATAATTTTTAAATCTGTTTTTCCTTTCCAATCTCAGCTTCCAGAATAATGACTCTTAATTATTTATTAAGTGCCATAAGCTTTGACTTATTTCCTGACTAGCTTTTAACTTGCTTAACCATTTAAACTAGTCTGTGTCTACCTTGTGGTTAGTTACCTCTGCTTCAGTCCTGGCCTGCTTCTTCCGTAGTGTCTCCTCAGCATTTCCTGCTGGTTTAAGGCTGTCTCCCCTCTTGGCTCTCTCCGAGACTCTCTCTTATCTCTTACTATTTCCCAGAATCTTCAACCCTTCAACCTCCTATTTCCTGCCTCAGCTCATTGGCTTTTTTTTTTTTTTTTTATTGACAGGAGATGTTTATAAGAGACTCTCTCTATAGATCTAATTGGAGGAGATAGGTTGTTGTGAACACTTCGCCTTCCCTGCCTGTTTCTCTCTCTCTCTGTCTATCTCTCTTTCTCTTATCTTCTCTCATCTCTACATTTTCTTTCTATCTAACTCTATTCTCTTCTTCTTCTCTGGCTCTCTCCCACCATCTCCTCTCCTCTCTCTCCCCTCTCCCTATCTCCTCAGCTTCATTTGTGTTTGTTTGCTGGTTGGTTGGGTATTTTGTGAGACATGGTTTCGTTGGGTGTAAGTTATCTCCCAACTTGCAAGGTAGTCCGGGATGGCCTTGAATTCATCTACTTGCCTCAACATCTGGAGTACAGGGATTACAGGTTATTGTTGTGTCAAGCAGGAAACCCAGTGCTTTGTGCATGCTAGGAAAGCATTGCCAGTTGAACTGTATTTCTAGCCTTGTTCATGGGATTTTGAGACAGTTTTAGTACAGTCAGGCTGGACTTGGACTACTGATGCTCCAGTAGCCAGTTCCTGAGTACTCTAGTAATGGGCCTGTGGCATCTGTTGTGTGACACTGTTCATTCACCAAGAGCTGTGTAGAAATCTCTGCTCACACTAGATAGTACATTGGAAGCAGACCAAAGTAGAGTTACCACCAAGAGTACAACTTGGAGAACCAATAGGTTTTATTGGGGTTACTTATAGGAGCAGAAATGACTCAAACACGGCTGTATCAGCAAAGGCTACCTCTTCATGGGTGACAGATCACAAATCTGGGAACCTGGATACCAAGGCACGGCTTATAGGCTGCTTCCAAGCCTCTTCTAGACAGTTTGTCTTGTCAGAGAGCATCTCTCATCAGTCTTTCCTTCTTACATAAGCTTGGGCAGAAGGGACCTAGCAAACCTGGTTAATTTCAGGGACTTCCTGAAGCTTCTGAGTTGTTTTAACAAGTTTCCCTGAAGGGTGTAATGTTTTACTCCTTTAGAATATACCACATCTTAGAAGAACTTCTCTCCAAGATAGAATATTTTATTTTGGAGGAAACTTGTCATACCACCACAAACAGTTTTTTGCCATTTGTTATATCACCACTAGGTGAATAAGTGTTTAGTACCTAGGGCAGAACCTGGTACAGTTGCTCGCAGATGTCTGTGGAGGATGAGAATGAGCAGCCAGCATCTGATGTCAACTGGCTGTTTTGTTTGTTGGTTTGTTTGTTTGTCTGATTTGCAGACTGAGATACCAAAGCCCAATGCAGGTGAATGGCTTGCATTTGGATCCATTCCAATGGAGTGATCTGAGATCATGACTAGGATTCTTCTACCCCACAGCCTCTGTTCTCCTCTGACACACCTTTCCCTGCTACATAAACAACTCACTTGGGAACAGAAGGTTAAGTCTGAGGCCTGGAGAGATGGCTCAGTGGTTAGGGTTGCTTGCTGCTCTTGCCCAGGATCTGACTTTAGCTCCTACCACTCACATGGCAGTTCTCATGTGCCCATAACTACATCTCTAGGGGATCTGACATCCACCTCTATCCTCCCCAGGCACTATGCATTGAAGGTTTTCTTTTTGTTTTTTGTTTGTTTGTTATTGTTGTTGTTTTAAAGAAAGTTAAATCTGAAGAAAAAAGAGACTTTCTATAACATGGAATGCCCAATAAGACAGGACAACACACAAAAGAAATCACACACACACACACACACACACACACACACACACACACACACACAGAGAGAGAGAGAGAGAGAGAGAGAGGCATGAGAAATTATGAGTTAAAATACTTCATCTGAATAATAATGACTAAAAACCCCACATTTCTGCTTATTGTTTATCTAATTTTGAATTTTAATGAATAGCAGGGATGGTAATTACTCAATTCCTATGTTTATAGAAAACCAACACAGGAAACCTCACCGCTCAATGCTTTGGAGGCGTCAGGCTCTCTTAAACATTCAGTTTTGCAATTAGAAAGGGAGCCATTCATTAACATTTTTAAACTGAATAAATAAAGAATATGGTTGTTATTTATTCATTAAAAATTTAAAAAGTGGAAATTACAAGCTCGTTCTTTTTGGAGAGGTGTTACCCACACCGTCTAATTAGCGGTGAGTCAAAATGTTCCTAAGAAGCCTTTAGCTACATACCTAGAAACAAAGTTGACTTATTAGCAAGTGGAATGAGTTCACCTGTTAACAATTAAACAATTAAAGTCACCTTCTTCCACATATATCAAGGGCTTGCCCCAGATCCCTGGTGATTGAGGGAGAATCCTGTCTTTCCATATAAACACGCTTGTGTTTGAGTTCATTTTCTTCAGAGTGTCCTTCAGCAATTGGCACTAACTGCTGAAATCTGTTCTCTTATCCATAAAATGGAATCATGATCTTATATAATGAGGAGCTTTGTAGAAAGAGATAAAATATAAATGTGGTAAATATAGTAAATATGTAGCATATTTAAATATACTTTATTTTAATATAAAATTGCAAAATATAGTAAATAATAAAATTAAAATAGATAAAATATAAAGTAGTACACATTAGTATGCAGTAGTACACATCTAGCACTCTACTAATATATTCTTAACCATCTTTGTGGGGTTTTGAGACACGGGCCCACTAGGTATCCCAGACTAGCTTTGAACTAATGATCCTCTAGCATCTTGCTTCTGAGTGCTGGGTTAATGGGCATGCGCCAGCACTCTTAGCTTTTGCCCAAGAGAGTAGACTTGTCTTCAGTGTACTAGTTAAAGAGATGGATCATAGTACAAAACAGAGGAAGGATATTTGATCAGTGTGCAGATTGGCAAGAGGAGGAAGTAAAGGGGGACAGTGGCCGAAGAATCTTCAGGGCACTGACATAGGCTTGGGTTTCAATAGAGGAAGAATTTGAGCAGAGAAGTGACATGCATGCTTAAGTAGTTTTGGTCAAGGTCTTGTCTGGCTGGTCATTGTCTCTGTTCTGGTTCTATGAAGTGGCCTGAAGAATTCTTGCTTGACTTGACAAGCGTTCTCTTATATACTGACTGTTCTTGCTTGGGTTATCCTTGCATCCTGGGGTGATCTGTCCTGGGTTCCTGCAATACACAGTGACTGACAATTATAGTAATGATTAGAGGGCTTCAGGCATCTTTGAGGGGCTCCAAAGGCGACACTTTAAACATTGATAGTGAGATATCTCAGTGACTCACCTCCATGGCTCCATCTTTGAAGGGGAAGGAGATCAAGTCTTGCTGGATTTTAGACAGATACTCCCTGAGCTAACATGCATATATGCAAAGGTAAGCAAGAGACCAGAAACAAAGGATAGAGAAGTGAGCATGCTGTTACCAACCTTGGGGTCATAGTCTGTACCCCTAAAAGTCAGGTTTGCCCATCTGTCCTAGAAAAGCCAATCGAAACAGCCAAATTAGTAGTTAAAATCCAGGAAATATAAGATTTATTCAAGGCATCCATACTGGAAAAGGGACAAATAGATCCTGAGACAAGCCCCCCTCCACACACACCAAGTCCATCTTCAAGGTCCTGAAGTGATACTGCAGTTTAAGTAGAGGGCCAGGAACAAACACACTGAAGCTGTCCTGGGTCAAGGTATGAACCTGCCCACAACTGAGCCATCATATTCTGGTCTCTATTCTTATTCTGCAAGAAGTTCTGACAAATGATGAGAACCATGTGAAATCTCGTCAGAATATAAGTCCCCCACCTCCCAGGATCTGTCCCTCCAGGTGAGGGAAGGCTTCAGCCTTTTCCTTCTTCCGGCAGGCATCATTTTCCTGGGGTGGGGAAGGGGCCCAATTTCTTGGTGTCTATTGTTTCAATGATCTCATAGACTATGGGACACAAGCAACTCTTGTTGAGATTTTTTGTTTCTCCATTTCTCTTATTCCACTTAGAGTGCCAGGATTTTTCTCTTGGTCCTGGTTCTCTTGTGGAGCCAAGAGAGAAGTTAATACTTTTAAACACAAGCAGCTTCAAGGTGCTTCCTGTGCCTCCAGCTCCCTAGAGCAAGGATTCATTGTTTCTTTTATCTCTATGACTACACAGCTGATAAGTAGCTTAAGGGAGGAAGGGTTTACTCAGGCTCATAGAGCCAGGGTACACTGATGGAGAAGACATGGGAGCGGGAGGCAGCTGTTCACATTGTTTCTACAGTCTGGAAGCCAAGAGAGGTAACTATCGGTGCTCACATCATCTCTTTCTTTTGATTCATGATGGGGTCCCAGTCCATGGGATGGCCCTGCCCAGATTCAGGGTCTTTATCTTTAGTTCACAAAGGCAAGCCTAGAAGTATGTCTCCTGGTTGAATCCACAGTTGGCAATGATTAGTTATTACAGGGCCCTACTAATGATTACTAGACATAGGGTACATATCTTCTGAGCAGAAAGATAGTCCAGTCTCTTGAGCTAATCAATGGCTTGTAGAATATATCAACTAAAGATTATATTGACTGCCAATATTGACAATGTCTTTTTATTCTGATAGTTTGGGATCTGGGCTTTGCTGTTGGCATGGATAGCCTTTCCCAGAGTTAGTTGATTCTCAGAGATAACTAATATATATTCTGTAAACTTTTATGTCCCACTGAAAATAAAGAGACAAAAGTACCTGTTTGTTTAAGCATGCCCAGGTCAAATTGTATTGGATTCCTTCAATTATATATTGAATTATTAACCACAGTACATCAAAAATGTAAGTGAATTTGGAAGGAAGATTTCTCATGACTTTTCTTAAGGAAACTAGAAGAAACACATTACCTTAGATCAGGCCCCAAAGAACAATTCTATGCATATAATGAACCCTTGTATTTATTGGGGTTACTTACATGGAACCAGTCATATATGGGAGCATGGACAACTCAGTCACATTATGAAAAAATCCTACCTCAGCATGCATAATAGCTAGGCTGCTCAGAGTCTTCTCTTCTAGGTGAAATTTGCTGATTGTATAGCCTTGGGGTAGGGGCCTTATGAATCTTGTAAGTTTAGGGACCTTCCTGAGCCTTGTGAGTTTTATTCACATCCTCAGCTTTGTGAGTTCATTTCTCTCAAGACTTAATGAGTTTCCCTCCAGGAAAGAATGTTTCAATTCAGAAGAAATAGTTTCACAATGGCACTTAGGAGTTAATATGCTAAATTGAGCCATTAAAGTAAGCTATGACCCAATGCAACTGCTGTCTTTTTCAGACAAATGTGTGTTGACACAGAAACATCATGGTCTGATACAGCTCAAGGAGGGAAGCCCCAGATGAAATTAACTGTTCACGTGTCCATCTCCAACATCTAGCCTCCATACTGCATACAAAATCACTTTCTGCCTTTTAAGCTACTCAACTGCTAGCCCCTTACAGTTGCCTCCACTGTCAGGATTTATCTTGGCAAAGGAGGAAAAAGGGGGCCCCTGTAACACCTTAAAATAGGAATGCATTTTATTTTCTCATGCAGACTTCCAAGAGACCTTGCTTGGAGTCCCCAAATTAGATGCTGGTAGCAGTAACAACTGAAGTTGCTGCATCAAAAATGGGAAGGAATAGTATTCGTTTGAGCAGTAGTCCACAGAAACTCTTATCTCTCCCAAGGGCTCACCTCCCTTCTCCATAATAACGCTCTCATCAAAAGTTCTTTTGAAGTGTAGAAATCCTGAATCATCCAAAACTCCAAAACTTTAATCGACCCTATGATGCTGTTGCTAGGTTGGCTGATCAAGGAGAGTTGAAAGGGCTAGTCAGAGCTTTTTAAAGGTTCATGCAAATAAGGATGTTTGACTTGCAAGGCTCTGGGATTCTTTCAGATGCAGAATTCAGCCTATATCCTCCTCCAGTCTGAAGACTGAAAAGTTATTGGGGGATGGAAAAATCTACATAGGATTCTGACTGGATTGGTTAAATCTAGATGTTTCAGATGGGGTAAGGGGTTAGCTATTTTACTTATTGTGATGAGCAAATATCTGATAAAAGCAACTCAGGGAAGAGAGGTTGTTTGTTTGTTTGTTTGTTTGTTTGTCTCACTACTCTGTCCTAGTGATCTTTGTCAACTTTGACACAGTCTAGAATCACCTGAAGGGAAAGTCACTATTGAGGAGTTCCATAGATCAGACTGGCCTGTGGCCATGTCTCTAGGGCAGCAATTCTCCACCTTCCTAATGTTGCAACCCTTTAATACAGTTCCCCATGTTGTGACGACTCAAATTATAACCTTATTTCTTTGCTACTTTATAACTGTAATTTTGCTACTACTATGATCACGATGTAGATAATACGATATGCAGGATATCTGATATACAATCCCTGTGAAAGGGTGTGTTCACCCCCAAAGGGGTTGCACAGACCCCACATGTTGAGAACCTCTACTCTAGGGGATTGTCTTTATTGCTAATTTATATAAGAAGGTCCAGCCTACATTGGGTGGCACCATTCTCTGTCCCAGTGGTACTCAGATGCCTAAGAAAGCTAGATAAGTTCTTGGATTCGGTTGGCGAGAATTTTGTTGAGTATTTTTGCGTCCATATTCATAAGGGAAATTGGTCTGAAGTTCTCTCTATCTTTGTTGTGTCTTTATGTGGTTTAGGTATCAGAGTAATTGTGGCTTCATAGAATGAATTGGGTAGTGTGCCTTCAGATTCTATTTTGTTGAATACTTTGAGAAGAACTGGAGCTAGGTCTTCTTTGAAGGTCTGATAGAACTCTGCACTAAACCCATCTGGTCCTGGGCTTTTTTTGGTTGGGAGACTATT
>LR752291.1:40692-55398 GCA_902729485.2 Mus minutoides | reverse complement strand
ACATTGAAAGAGTTAAAGAGAGCATCTGTGAAGCTGAATCCAAAGGATGGACCCAACGACTGCGGCTGCCAGGGATCCATCCCACAATCAGTCACCAAACATAGACACTATAGCGTATGCCAGCAAGATGGTGCTGAAAGGGCCCGGATATAGCGGTCTCGGGGGGAAAATATACCAATGCCTGGCAAACATGGAGGTGGAAGCTCACGGTCAGCTATTAGATGGAACACAGGGTTCCCAAGGAAGAAGGAGCTAGAGAAAGTACCCAAGGAGCTGAAGGGGTCTTCAACCCTAAAGGTGGAAGAATAGCCATGAACTAACTAGTACCCCCTGGGCTCGTGTCTCTAGCTGCATATATAGAAGGGGATGGCCTACTTGGCCATCAGTGGGAAGAGAGGCCCCTTGGTTATGCAGACTTTATAAGCCCCAATACAGGGGAACGCCGGGGCCAAGGGGTGGGAGCGGATTGGTAGGGGAGCAGCGCCGGGAGGGGGGAGGGTATAGGGAACTTTCTGGATAACACTTGAAATGTAAATGAAGAAAATATCTAATAAAAGTTGAAAATAAAATAAAATAAAATAAAATAAAATAAAATAAAATAAAAGAAAGCTAGATAAGCATGAACCTGTGAGAAAGCCAGTAAAAAGTGGCCCTTCACAGTTTCTGCTTGCGTTTCTGCTCTCTTTCCTCAATGATGAACTGCAACCTTTAAGAAGAAATAATCATTCTCCGCCCTTCAGTTGCTTGTAGTCAGAGAGCTTTAATCTCAGCAACAGAAGGAAAACTAGATCCTGATAAGGTAGTGATGGTAATTGGAGAGGTAGAGTTGGGGAGGTAGGGGTGGGAAAGCCATGGAGATTGGGGAGGTAGAGTCATGGTGGGAAGCCATGGAAATTGAGGAGGTAGAGTCATGGGGGGAAGCCATGGAGATTGGGGAGGTAGGGTCGTGGTGGGGAAGTCACGGTGATTGGAGGGCTTCACAGTCAAGAAGCAGAGAAAGATAAATGAACCCTGCTCAGCTTGCTGTATTTTTTTTACTGGGGGCTTGCTGAAGCTAGAGTTAGGCTGATGAACAGTAATTTGTAACTATCCTCTTCCCCCCCCCCCCATCCCTTACAGCACTGTCCTTACAGGGATGCATGAAGTCATGCTTGGCTTTTGATAAGAGTGCTGGAGATAGAAATTCAAATCTTTGTTCTCACACAGCAAGCATTCTGGCTCACTGGGCCATCTCCTCAGGTCAGTATATTTCCTTTTAAATCCACAAGTCCTCATTTCTGGGGTAACAGTGAGAGCTTCCATCTACATCATATTTCTGCTTAAACTTTCACCCATTCTAATCCATCCCTTTGCAGTAATTATTACATATACTCTAATACATTTGTCATATAATACTTATGGAGGGAAGACTTATCTCTTGTTTTCCTATTGATTTGTTTCTCTTATTGCGAATTTAGAACATTATATATGCATGAATATACATTTCATATTTTGGCTTTTAATTCAATCCCAACTTTGGTCAAGTGAGTGCCTTCAAATTTGGGTTTTGTATCATTTTACATGCTATACCTTGTGTTTATTTTTAATCTATTTAGACAGCTGAGTCATTTGGTTTTGCTTTTAGACCTTTCCTACTTTCTAGCACCATAATATACTCTAGAATCATCTTGCATTATATCCATCATAGTTTGTACATACTAGGCAGGTGCTCTACAACTGAGCCATGCCCCCATGCCCTTACTGGGGAATTCTCAGCATGTGCTTTACCACTGAGCTATGTGACTATAGTTATATAGTACTGGCCTATACATGGTAGGCCAGTGCTCTATTATGGAGACATGGCCTTCAGCTCTTCTCTGGGGAATTCTCAGCACATGCTCTATAACTCTTCTAACTTTAGGGTGCTATGCAAAGGCTATACCTTGGAGCTACATCCTAATCCACTTAGTAGTAGATTCTAGGCAAGAGCATTACTACTGAGCTATGCCCTATTCATCACTGGGAAATTTTAGGCAAGTTCTCTGACCTCCAGCAACTCAATGAAGGTTTTTATGTGAAAGCTCTACCTCTGAGTTCATCCTCATCCCCCTAATTACTAGTTATGTTGAAGCAGAGTTTTACCAATCTAAACATGCTGGTCTTAAGTTCACTCTGTTCTCCTTAGCAGAGATAATGACTAAACCACATGCTCTCCATTTTATTACCAAATACTAGAAACTAGAAACAAACAAAAATGTTGCAAAAAATAGGAAGTTATTTATGCTATGGAAGATAAATTGTATGTCCATTTTCTTTATGAGCTTTCTATCCATTTCCCTGACCATCTCCACTTCCTCCCTTACAGAAAGAGTGATATCACCTCATTAAGAAATAATTAGTAGGCACTTAGTATGTGGTAAGCCTGGCTCCACCAAAATTATCTCATCTGCTGCCACTTCCTGTATTCAAGAGGTTCTCAGCCCAAGGAGGAGGTGATTTTAGCAATTGTCCTCCAAATACATAAGTTTTAATACCCAACAATAAAAAGCACATCCACATTTATAGTCAAACCCTCTCTTGTCCATAGAGAAAGTCAAGTTTACTTTAGATTCTGTACCTTGAGATAATGCCTTGGTATATGCAATAGGCTCAATGCTTGCCTCTAAAGATGTCTATAGTCTCATTCCCTTACTTCAACAAGGGGGCTTTGAATACATTATTAAGTTAGAAATCTTAAGTTTGGTAGATTATTCTAGAAACTCTTGGTGGGTTTAATGTCATCACAGAGATCCAATAAGGGGATGAAAAAAAATGAGTTAGAACCATGGGGTACAGACTGTGGAAGCTTCTTGAAGGCTATGTATACTCTTCTATAGCTTCCAGAAAAATGAAGCACCGTTGTTCCATTTAACTTCCCAACCTTTGTTCCTCCCTTGAGCCCATTTTTTCCTTATTCTTTCCTTCATTTCTTTTCTTCCTTCTTTTCTCCCTCCCTCCCTCCTTCCCTCCCTCCCTCCCTCCCTCCCTCCCATCTTCCCTTCCTTCACTATATCATTGATCAATAGCTCCCAGGCCCTCACTACACAATCTATACAAGTTCTCTACCATTGATCCATACCAAGTCCTTACAGATGAATACTAATCAAGTGATCTATCTACACCTGAGTTACCCCATTCTGTCTCTGGTCAGTGCTAGACAAAGTTCCACAACTGAACAACACATCCAGCCCACACTGGGGTTTGGCATATAATCTACTCCTGAGCCACAGCCACAGCCTCTCCTTGAGGGAGTCTAGGCAGGTGTTCCACCATTTAACCATGCCACATCCCTCTTTTGATTTGAGATACAATCTCACTACATTGCTCAGGGTGGCTTTGCACTCACTCTTTAGCTTAGGTAGATTTTTAGCTTTCAGTCCTCCTGCCTCAGTATTCCAAGGATCTGAGATGCCAGGTCTGCACTGTCATTCATTCAATGGTAATTGATTTTGGGTTATTATTGGCCCCTAATTTATGACAGTGTGTTATAATAGCACACAAAATGATACAGCATGTGCCTTCAAGGCTTGCTAATAACTGTAACCCATCAATCTCCTATTATTGAATGTGAATCCTGAGGAAGATTTATAATTGTGTTCTTTTGTGACAGGGAACAATGGCTTTTCAGCATGTATGAGGAAGTGTTTGGTTAGAATTTTCCTATAAAATGTGAACAATGGTCTACTCATCACACAGAAAGTTAATGACAAATCAAAGTACTAATTCTACCAAAGTCCATCTTGGTGAACTAGTGAGTTTATTGGGTTTCACAGGAACATGAAGGATTTAAGGGCAGCTATATCACCAAAAAGGAAACCCAAGTCGGGGTGATGATTTATGGAAGCTGCAACTCTGAAGCTCTTTGCACAACTTTCAGGTAGCTCAACAGGTCAGAATCTCCCTCGGGCAGGCAGTTCAGCTATTTGGAGACTCACTTCCCTAGCAGTTATTTACTTCTCCCATTACCTTGCAGAGGGATATTGAGAATCTTGTTACTTTTAGGAACTTCCTAAGACTTGTGAATTGCCTATTTCCTGAACCTATTAAACATCTATCCTCCACCCTCAAAGCAAATTTTAGAAAAAAACTACTGTACACTAGGAAGACAACCTACTATATAATGCTTTTTGGTGGACATTTTTAAAATGTATTTGGGGTCATTCCAAAAAGAATATTGATGTCTTTTGCAAGAAGGCTTTGTTCCTATTTACACCTAAAAACTTTCCCCTTGCAGCAAACCCTGGGTCTGCACTTGTGCCCTACCAGAAGAAACACAAAATTGAATATATGTATATTATATATGTTATACAAATGTAATTATATATATATAAAACATTATATATTTATTATATGATATTTAATTATATATCTAATATTGTAATCTTATATTATATATTTTGCTATATATTATGTAAATATATATTAAATAATATATTACTTATATATTTATCAATATATTGTTATTACATATAAATACATATACAATAATATATGATATATATGTATAGTATATACACACATACATATATTTATATGTAAGATATGATAATTCAAAATATCATATATTACTGTATAAGTGTAATATATAATATATGATGCATAATATATAATATAACAATAAATATAATATATAAAACAAAATGTATAATATATAATAATAAAATATATTATATAAAATTTTATATAATAAATTATATAAAATTATATATATATATATATATATATATATATATATATATATGTATATGTATATGTAAATATAAAGCTTTGCAAGTAGCTAAACTTGCATTAGGCTTCAGAGAAGTCCTCCGATAATGCTGTGCTCAAGCTGCCATTCAACTCTCTGATAGACAGCAACTCACATCACCCTTCTAAAGTGGTGAACAGACTTCTAAGAAATGCTGAGATACCTAATCAGATACCTACTGCCTACAATTCTTGTGCTTTCATTTGGTTAGTGGTCTGTGTTATTAATTGACACATATAAATTCAGGGGCTAATGAGATGACTCAGAAGGTGAAAGCTTTTGTCACACAAGCCTGGTAACCCAAGTTTGAACCCAAGTACCCTCATGAAAAGTTAAATGTGGCAATACATGTCTGTAATCCTACTACTTCTGTGTTGGGACTGGAGGCAGACACAGGAGAGTCAACCAGAAGCTTGTGGGCCAGTTAGTGTGGATTTCTCAGAAAGGCAGAAATGGTGAGAAAGATCCTGCCTCTAAAACAAGGAAGAAGAGGACTGACTCTTCCAAGTTGTCCTGTGACTATGGTGTCTCACACACACACACACACACACACACACACACACACACAAACACACACTGATTATAAGTAAAAATTTAATTGAATGTACACATTGAAAATTACAGCTTACTTCACAAAAGTTTTCTTATGACATCAATATGTAAAATTTGATTCATGAGGACATCCTTTTGCTCACACTAAATATACAGGCAAGAATGTGGAAAGCAATACTTTGCCTTGGTTTGGGTCTTCGTGTTATGGAACGGTTTCTGCTTTAAAAAGATTGTGGGCGGGTGTTTAGCAGCTTCCTCCTAATTGAAACATTCCCTCCAGGAAGAAGGAAGAGGCTCATGAGACTCAGGAAGTAAACAAGCCTTCACAAGTGTGCAAAGCTCAAACTTGCAAGTCTCATGAGAGTTCCACCTCAGTGTTATAGAAGCAGGCAAACAAGCAACCAACCAAATAAATAAATAAATCGACAGAGAGACTACTCAGCTGAGCTGCCAAGAAGTTCTCAAAGCCACTGAGCTGCTTGCAAACTGTGCAGGGTAGCTCCAAGGTGGCAGCCCCTGAGAGAGGTCATCTGTGTCAGGGCAGACTTTCCAGTGATGCAGCTTCCACTGAATCACCCACACACCTTTAAGTAACCCAAATACAAAGTCATTGGTTCACCAGCGAGGACTTTGGTGCAATGTTCCTTTGGTCTGTCACCAGCTCCATAGCTACAGTGAATAGATATCTACATATGTGTTGTGTGTCCCCAGGAAATGTCTCACACACAACATGGGCTGTTCACCATTGAAAGTCAGATAATTAGTCTGGTACGGCTCCTCAGTGTGCCTATCTCCCAGGTGGGCACTCTTGGCTTATTTCAAAGGCAGAATATAATTATCTTTAATTCCCTTTTGTCCACCAAGAGATCATGTAAGAATACCCCTAAAGAAATGAGAATAAAAGGAGCAATTGAGCGATGCTACTCCGGATGAAATAAAGCATTTTCAGGTTAGATTCTCCTCCTTAAAATGATAGGAAATTGTAGTTAAGTCTCTCCATATGGGATCGAGCCCATCTTTTCTGGGTCATTTTGAAGAGGACTCACGTGAAGAAGAGCTTTTAGAACAGCCAAGTGCTCGTCTACTAGGGTCCGAGATCTAGTAAATTGAAAAACGTTTTGATTCTTCAAAGTTTCACCAAAATCAAGTCAAAAGTAAAAAGCGTTTTACATTCTGCAGGTTTAATTTTTATTTCTTTCCCATCCAGTAAGGTAAGAAACGAATACTTATTAACTATTTGCTAAACTGTCCTGAGCTGGGGAAGTGGTTCAGTTTGAATAGTGCTTGCTGCATAGCATGAAGACCCAAGTTTTATCCCTAGAGTGCATGTAAATAAATACCGGGCACAGTGACAAATGCTTGTAATCCTTGCACTGAGGACTTAGAGAAAGGAGGATCCTGAGAGCTTACTGGTCAGCCTAACCAAATAGCCAAGGGAAGACAATGTTTCAAATCATCAGGTGGACAGCGCCTGAGAAACTCCTGATGTTGACTTTTGGCCCCCAGGCCATATACATGAACCTATAGAAGTTAGGTCTGCTTCTTCCCAACCCCATGCTCCCAGAAATAAGATTCAAAATCAAAATATATTTACAAATACCTTGGCTGTATAGCTAGGCTCATCTCTGACTAGATTATAACTTAAATTAACCCATTTATTCTGATCAACATTCTGCTACGTGCCTGGTTACCTATGCTCAGGTATCATGTGTTTGAAGGTGTTTGGTTTTGGACTTGTAACAGGGGCTGAGGTGTGTATTTTACATACCAAAGCAGACCTGGCTTCCAGGTTCTCCCAGCATCCCTCAGTCCCAACCTGGCATACCCTACCCCCAACCCTGAACTTTCCAGTCCAGGGACTGGGCTGCCATTCCTCCAGAGTCTCTTCCCTATATAGCCTAGACATTTTTGTCTTTCTTCCTTCTTTAAACTTCCTCCTCCTCCTCCTCCTCCTCCCCCCTTCTTTCTTTCTTTTGTCTTGAGTCCCTGGATGGTGGCCAATCAGTTGTAAGATAGTTGACTTTAGTCTTAGTGTTAGAACACAGCCAAATAAAACATTGCTCTTGCAAAGGACCTGAGTTTAGCTCTCAGAATCCAAATTGGGCAACTTACAACGAGCTGTCCCTCCAACTCTAGGGAATCTAATGACTTCTTAGGGTTTTTCAATTCCCTGCACACAAATGTCATACCTTCAAATCACATACACATAAATAAAATGAAGGTAAATCCATGGTTCTTGTGGGGTGCATTGTCAGCCCAAATGGCATATC
This sequence comes from Mus minutoides, assembly GCA_902729485.2. Classification (NCBI taxonomy): domain Eukaryota; kingdom Metazoa; phylum Chordata; class Mammalia; order Rodentia; family Muridae; genus Mus; species Mus minutoides. Next base: position 47,811 of record LR752291.1, on the reverse strand, counting down.
TTCCTTTAAGGATGAATTTTAAGTAAATATATAAGGTTCCTTGAGGCTTATCAGATAACCTTGGAGTTGTTTTCCATTGTTCATCCTTCTCGTTCCAATACAAGACACAAAAGACTTCTGTTCAAAAAGTTGGTCAGAGTAATCCAAGTGACTTTTGAAATAATATACACTACTGCTTGGCTGCCTCTCAGAGGTTGAAAGTCTTTATTGACTATGATTCCAATCTAAAAGGCTCCTTCCTAAAGTCTAGCTTCCCCAGAAACCACTTTGCAATCTGCCAAAGAAGGGTATCAGATAATAATCCTACCCATCTTCAATACCTATGAGTCACAATTTTGACCAAGATGGCAAGATACCACAAGTGTTCAATAAGTGACATTCACATATTGGTGGTAACAAATGGCAGTGTAATTGAACTTAAAACCTACCCACCAAGAGGAAAAATCATGCCTAATACTAGAAAGCTAGCCAACTTCTTGGGATTAGTGAGGTCATGTATCTTAAAAACTCTCTACTGCCACTTTGCTAGACTAACTAGCCTAATTTCTAAACTTGTACTCATAGGTAAGTATAGCTGTCACCCCTCATCAGAGAAGCTTCTCTCTACAGAAAATTGAGATAATTACAGAAAAACCACAGCTAGACACGATATAGATATCAACAGACTGTGGGAGAGCCCAGCCCCAATGTGTACATCTGCGTCACAGTTCCTGCGTCCGTGGCTCAAGAAACATCACACAAAGAGCTTAAGAGCCAGAATGCCAGGAAGGCCATTGAGAAGCAGTCCCTCCTAGAAATAGCTGCATAAATAAGATTATAGCAATGGCACTATCAGTAGGCATGTGCACATAGAAGGGGGGAAATCTTAATCTGTCATCCTCTGAGACAAGAACTACAGGCAACTAATGACCACTGAGAGAGGAAGAATTAACCTCTCCCAGGAATGAACTCTCTAATTGATTATCAAATACAAGGTAGTTATCCCTGAAACCATATACACACAACAGTAAAAACAGACTCAATAGGTTGTATTTATGCATTTGTACATACTTATAAACAAACATACATGTGTTTATGACAATAATAATTTAAAAATTGATTCTCAGTATGAGAAGGGGAGGACATGAAAGGGGGGACTTGAAAGAAATCGGAGGGCGCAAAGGGAAGAGATAGTGATGAAACTATATTTTAACTAAATATGTAGAAACATTTTTACAAAAGTAAAAAATACTACATGAATAAACGAATGCAGACAAACTGATTATGGTTACCTTCTGACTGTATAACACATTACTGTGCAAAGGAAAAACTAATAAATACCTGCCGGGGTTTTGGACAATGGTTGGAAAAACATATCTGCTCTAACAACTGAATAGTGACTCCTTTTGAAACCTGGGTGCGTTTGGATTTGTGCTTTCAATTTGAAAAATGCAGTGAAGAGTATAAGCAGGCAGAATTAATTTTGAGAGTACTATATCAACAAGAGTGCTTTCAGACAGCCTGAAAAGATGGAGAGCCTTAGGATTCTTTTTAATTCTCTTCTCTTCTACACATTTGACAAGATGGCTTTCCTCACCATTTAACTAGACAAACAGAGAAAGGGGACAGAAAGTGTATTGCTAACTACTTTCTTCAAGAATCAAATAAACAACATTTATTTTATTGTAAACTACGTGCGTATGTGTACACCTGTATATAAGTGGACTGCCCAAGAAGGTCAGAAGAGGTTGTTGGATCTCTTATACGTAGACTTATAGGCAGTTGTAAGCCACTTGACATGGGTATTTGGAACCACACTCAGATCCTTTGCAAAATCAAGGACTCTTAACCACTGAGCCATCTCTCCAGTCTCACAGTACCCCAAAGAAAAAAGAAAATTCCTTTTCTGTTTTTGCATGTGGACGTGGTTTTCATGTAACTATGTGTGGACATAGTTGTACATGCTGGAGTAGTGTACAAAGTAACCCATATGTATGTGTGTATTTCAGCATACATGTGGGGCCCAAAGGTCAATGCTGTATGTCTTCCTTAATCATTCTTTATCTTATTTTTTCAGATAGGATCTCTTACTTAAACTGGAGGTCACTGATTAGCTAAACTGGCTGGCCAGCAAGCCTCAAAAACTCGGAGTTCTTCCTGTCTCTCTTTACTCAGGTCTAGCAGTTGCAGGCATGAACTATTAAACCTGTTGTTGGTTGGTTGGTTGGTTGGTTGGTTGGTTGGTTGGTTGGTTGTTGTTATGTGCCTGCTGAGAGTTTGCACCCGGGTCTGTAATGTGTAGCTTAAAAGGTTCTTGGGTTTTGGAATATGCTCCTGGAAGGCATTTATTTCTATGTTACTGGTTGTGATGGGGAAATTTGTTCCAATGTATGGTCCGTCATTTCATATAACACCCTCACAAGAGACCTATAGCAATTGCTGCATCTGCCCTTGGACTAGAACATTACATCAATTAGGAAGATCAAGTTTTACTGTTCATAAATCAGTTGCTAAATTTGCTGGTTAATTAACATTGTCATCAACTTGATTGCATCTGGAGTCAACTCTAAGACACACCTCTGGACAGTTCTATAAGGACATTTCCTGGAAGGATTAGCTGAAGAGGAAGTTTTTCCCTCAGAGTAATTTTAGTGGTAGCTCACATGTAAGGAGCTCCAAGGGAAAGTCTATTGCTTTTGGTTTCCCACTTTCACTCCCTGCAGTGAGTGCATCTACTCTGCTGCTGCTGCTGTCGCTAATCCCTCACTGGCAGCAAGACCTATCTTCTTCATCCTTCCAATGGAAAATGAAGGCTAGTGCCTCTCCAGAAATTCTCAAGCTTTCTATCACCCAGTTAGGACCTTTGTGGCATCCAGTCTCATGTACTGAATGGCTACTGATTTCTCCACCTCTTCAGTGTATGTAGACTGCCATTGCTAGACTACCCGGCCCACATCATAAATCCCCTTTGTCACATATATTCATCCTACTTGTCCTTGGGCATGGGTCCACACGCAGGACCTTGCTAAAGGCCCTCACATAATCTAGTAATCCATCTTCTACCTCCATCATGCCTGCTCAGAGTCAAGTCCACCTCTTTCTCATGTTTCCACACAAACATGCTAATACATGCCTTTATTTCTTTAACCGGAATAGTATCAACAGAGAGTTTAAATTCACAGTGGTGGCAGCAGGGAGCTTTTTGCAGGAACATGGTTACTGACATGAAAGGTATCTTTGAGCAAATACAGAGTGAAGGGATCCTCTGGGGGAGATAATTCATCTTATTTGCCTAAAAGAGTGATGATTTTTGCTTAACCCGGCAGTCACCCCCTCCTCCAACTCAGTGCTTGGAAAATAATAATTGCTGACTTTTTAATTGTTTGGGCTGATAAAACTGTCAAGCGAGCACGAGCTATATCAAAACCAGCTGCATGTCATTTTCTTTTGTGTGTATATATGTCAAAATCTGTTTTTCTACATTTAAACTTTCTGTCTTCTCTTTACAGAGAAAACATAATTAGCCCCTTTTCAAGGATAATTTCATATTTTCCTGAATTCAGTTGCCTTCAGGTTTTGTTGTTTCTTTCCTTTGCTTTTGTTTTGTTTTCCTCCTTTGGGGTAAGAAAGGTGAAAGTATTTTTACTGAAGCAATTGTTCAGTTGTTATGTTCAAACAATGGGTTATTAATCTGTTTCTCTTTTGTATGCCAAAAGTGTATTTATTTTAATTATTTGTATTTATATATATATGAGTGTGTGTGTGTGTGTGTGTGTGTGTGTGTGTGTAAGTGCCTGCAGAAGCTAGAAGAGGGAGTAGTGAGAATCCCCTGGAGATGGAGCTACAGTTGGTTGTAAACCATCTGAATACATACGTACTTAGAATCTATCAAAAGTCTTCTAGACGTGCATCAAATGACCTTATCCATGGAGCCATCACTCCAGACCTTGTAAGGCATATTTAGGCAACCACCTGTATTTTTTATTTCTCATGTCATTCTGGTAGAACATTTGCCATTCTTAGAGAACATCTTAAGGAAGAATGGTGATCTTCCCCACCTTTGCCCCTACCAGAGGAGATCATATAGCCAAGTTAAACTTCCTCTCTCCTTACAAGGTCATGTCCAGCAGCACCTAGAATTCCTCCTTATACAAATTAGGCACCCCAGCACCCTGGCCCAGCCAAGGTTGTTTGTACACTCACCGCGATAGCCCCTACTCATCACCCAAATGATTAAGTGGCCTTTGTTCCCCACATTAAATGAGATGTCTCCCTGAAGCTGCCTCCCAAGAGTCTGTTCTCCCTAAGCTTTCCACTGCCTGAGGTCTTTTCACTCTTGGCCATTCCTGCTCCACTTCCCCTCTCAGGAACCACCAGTTGTGATCACTGACCAGTCCCACCTCTGAGGGCAGTAAAGTGGAGCCTAAACTGCACTCCTCAGTAGGTTTTATTCTATCCAGGGACTCCAGCCCATTAAGAAGTTAGTTCTGTCTACTTTCAATGTGGGTCTTCTTCTCCAGTAACACCCTCCCAAATGCTGCAAGAGGTGTGCCTTGCCCATCTCCTAGATGGTTATTAATTGAATCAGGTTGACAGTGAATGTCAATCCTCAAGTGGATTTAGTTAAAACCTGAAGCTGAAGAGGAACAGACTCACTCTTAGAGTGGGCAGAGCTTTCCTGCAGGATACCTGTCAGGTCTTGATTTTACACAGGACCAAGTATGAGAAGTACCAAAGGAGCAGCTGTGTTGGTGGCTTCCTTTCACTTTTTCCTGGGTATATTTATCTCTAATGTTGTCAACCTCTTCTGATGTCATACTGCAGCTTCTTTGAGTTTCTAGTTTTGACTAAGCACTGGTGACTCTCTGTGTTTTCAGCTTCGTTGGGACAATCGAGGTATCCAGCCCTGCAGACTGAGCAGCTACCAGGTTCTTAGCCTCTATGGTATGTGGTGTGGACAAACATTTCTGGACTTCTCAGACAGTCTTGCAAGTCAATCTAATACATCTCTTTATATGTGTGTGTATACAGTATGTATGTATGTATGTATGTATGTATGTATGTATGTATGTTATTAGTACTGTTCATCTCTCTGGAGGAACAGTCTACTAATGAACACGTAAGCACTTAAAAGTCCTTACAAAGCTTATCAGACACAGTGGCATACATCGAAATCCCAGTATCTGGGTCACATTGAAGAGGATCGTAGTTCAAAGCCAGCCTGGGATAGATACTCAAGACAACATGTACTTAGAGATAGAGATAGATAGATAGATAGATAGATAGATAGATAGATAGATAGATAGATAGATAGATAGATAAAAAGAATCAATCTCTCTTGAGGCAAATCCCCTGGAGCTGTAGTCACAGGTAACTTTGAGCAGTCTCAAAGTTGCTGGTAACTGAACTCTTGTCCCCCCCCCACCCCCCCGCAAGAGCAGCAGGTGCTTTTAACCATCTTTCTAGCATTGGAAACACATTTTTCAAAGCATCAGATTCCAGTAAGTTTAGACCCACACCTACCCCTAGAGTTGACAAGTCGAGGAGTCTTCAAATGTTCTTTTCCTCCCACCCTACTCCACCTCCTGCTCAAAATGATTTGTGCTCTTTTTTTTTTCCTTTAAAGTAAAAAGATCCTGACACTGCATTTCTTACTGGGGATGTTGTAGAATTACATCAAATGGAGTCTGTAAAGCAGACAGTATATGCTAGCTACAGTGCCAGCAACCATTTATGTAGCAGCACAAATCTGAGAGAATTAAATGAAAATCATGGGGTTGGATAAGATCAGGATGTAGCAAGAACAGAACCTTACTTGAATTTTAACTAAAGACCTTCAGATCTTGCCAGTTCCACCACTTTACAGAATGACAACAGGAGCCTTAATTGTTTCCACCACAAGGACAAGAACTCAAGAAGTAAGTGGGACCTAGGGGTAGCTTCTCTCTGCAGAAGGCTGCCTAGGAGATAAAGCTTCAATCATTCCTCAGTGACTCCTTATTTAAGTAAGGCTCTGTGTGGCAGGTGGAGAGGATATTTAAGAGCACTTGTGCAATGGTGAGGATCAAAGTTCAAATCTCAGCACCCTGTAACTAGAGGGGTATCTCATACGTGTCTGTGAAGCCAGATGTAAAGGGATCGGTGACAAGGTGTCCTAGTTAAGGTTTTTATTGCTGTGAAGAGGCACTATGACCAAGGCAATTCTTACAAAGGAAAACATTTAATTGAGTCTGTCTTATGGTTTCAGAGTTTTAAGACATTATCATCACTGTGGGAAGCATTCAGGAAGGCATGGTGCTGGAGAAGGAGCTGAGAGTTCTACATCTTGATCCAAAGTCAGCAGAAGGAGGCAGTGCTCCGCACTGGGCAGAGCTTGAGCGTATATAACCTCAAAGCCCAACCCCACACTAACAGGCTTCCTCTAACAAGGCCACACTCACTCCAACAAGGTCACACGTTCTGAGAGTGCCATTCACTGTGGCCAAACATATTTAAACACATGATTCTGCGGGGGGGGGGAGGTATACCTATTCAAAGAATCAGTCAAGGATAGCTGGGGCTTTCTGACTTCCAGCATAGCTGAGAAAAGATGAGCTTCAGGTTCAAGAAAAGACCCTGCCTCAAAGGAGAGTAACAGAAAAGAAAGCCCAATATACTCTTCTTGCCTTCTGCACATGCATAAGCTTATACATCCCACGCATGTGCACACACACACACACACACACACACACACACACTTAAACAAATTAATATAAAAAACCCCAGAGACTCAATGTTCCAATCTTTGGAAAGACTTTTCTTGTCCTCCCAGACAGACACGTCACTGTTTCAACAGTATGATGTGCATCTTGTCTGACAGGTCAGTATTGTAGCATGCAGGGTCCAGAGTGTAAAAAAAAAATTGATAACTTTCATCCCTCAGCTGCCTGTATAGCAACTTCTGGCACCATGAATGCTAGCCACCAGGAAGGCAGTTTTCATCTCGGATGAAGTGTTCTTTCTTTGCATCTTGTGTCAGGATGTGTGCTGTCTTCAACAACGGAGTCTTAGCATCTAGTTATTGTGTACAGCCAAAATCCATGGCAACCACCTGTATTATTTTGGTAGTTACCCAGAGCAACCCCCCCCCCCCCCCCCCCC
>LR752291.1:27500-40592 GCA_902729485.2 Mus minutoides | reverse complement strand
ATTCCTGCAGGATATGCGCGAATCACAGCTAAGCTTTGCAATCTCACTGTGGAAGTTGTTTTGGCAGCCCTCAGATAGCAACCAAAGCACTCAATGAAAATATGTACCATTCTCTCAAGAATGGATGACATTTCTCAGAATCATTCTCACACCCTGTATCTCCATATTCTTATCCATAAAGACTTCAGAGCTGGGAAGATGGCTCAGTCTAGGAAGTGTTTGGTGTTCAAGTCTAATGATGTGATCTGGCTCTTCCATAGGCCACACAACAATCCAGGCATTGGTGACATGTGACTGCAATGCTAGTGTTTCGAGTCACAGACAGCTCTGCTGAGCTCAGTGGCTCGCCAGTGTAGTGAAACTGGCAAGCTCCAAGTACCAGAGAGAGATGCTGTCTCAGAAAACAAGAATAGCTCCAACAGAAAGATATTGGAGGTTGACCACTGGCTTCCACATGCATGTACATGCCCATATGTATCTATACTCACACAAGCATACGCACACATGTGCATATACCACATACACACTACACAACACAATCACCCTATATAGAAATGCATAAAGTATGCACAGAGAGGAGGCTGCACTTCAGTAATCAAATAGCAGACTAGAAAGAAATACAAATGAAATATTTTCCCATTCCTTGTCTGCTTCCCTGAGTCTTCTGGATATGCTTACATGATGGAAGGAACCACATCATCATGCTCACAGAGACCAAAATGGACATCAGTTCTGCACCACTGTAGTTAGTGAAGACAACACCACACACACACACACACACACACACACACACACACACACACACACTCAAAACACTTGTAGAATTAATATTAGGGGTGACTGAAAAGACCAAACCAGGTGGAGGAGTCACAGTAATCACTGTCCATTTTATACATGTGTGAGATTGTCAAAGAGAGAATGCAATACAAGTAAAGAAAAAAAAATCCCGAGTTCTTAAAGATAGCTCTAAAGGGAATAAATGGGAAAAGGAGCCTGCAAGAACTGTGAAAAGTCAGAGACTTGGTGAGATGATACTCAGAGACTCCTGCTGACACGCTTGGGAGAACTGCCCAGAAAAGAGCATAAAGAAAACATAGGAGAGGGAAAATTTCTCTGTGGGGTAATGATTGACATTCTAATGTTGGGGCTAGAGGGATTGCTTAGAGGGTGAGGGAGCTTGCTGTGCAAATATGAAGGCCTGAGTTCAAAGTTCCACTACCCATGTAAAAAGCTGGGTGCAGCCAGGCATGTATTTGCACTCCAGTGTTGCGGCAGAGCCAGGAGCATCACTAGGATACTCCCACCGCCACCACCTAGCTCTAGATTCAATTAGACACTCTACTTCAAGTGGATGAATGGGGCATCTAATGTCCTCCACTGTGTATTGGGCGCACACACCTGCACACAAATGTAAATATATATATTATACAATGTACACACACAAAGAAACACACAGAGACACATGTGCACACACACTAAAAAAATATGAAAAAAGAAAAATGAGTCTTGTCACATTGCTATTGCTGCGCCCAGCAAAGAATGGCTGAAGGGGTACCTTTTATGGTCTGCGTGGGTCCCCCATAATTAAAAGGTTGAATTAGTCATGTAAACAAATTACCTTGAACAAGGGGGTTTACAAATTCTGGCTAATTGACTTAAATTCCCTAAAGCTTTCCACTGTTTTTAATTCAATAACACAGTGTAAATTTTCCAGTTAGAAAAACTCTAACAGGCATTGGCAGAAAACTAAATAATTGATATTGTCAGCAAGAGCAGCAGCAACCACCGGTGTTATTGCTTGCCAGAAATTTCCAGGGAGGATAAAGCATGAAGTTTAATGAATTAACAATAGAAGCTGTCGACAGCTGGTTTTCAGTGGCCTCTCCATTGGCTGGGGAAAAAATAATCCTAAAGCACATATAACTAGACATACCGCTGGCTTGGGCTAGGACAAAGCTGACCATTGGCAACCGATGCTTTGTAGATGGGCTTGGAAACCCTAATGAACTTGTGTGATGTCGTCATGATGTTTGCTGTCTCTGAACCTTGTGTTCATTGGCAGTGCAAACACCCAGTATCAAAAGGATGGTGGTAACTGCAGAGTCTCCAGACACCTAAGGGCTTGAGAAGGCAAGAGGGATGTGGCTTAGTTATAGTCAGAGTTTCTGAAAGTCCATTTGTTGGTGTGGTGGCAAATTGATGCAGTCACCATGGAAACTGGTGTGAAACCTCAAAAACATGAAACATAGATCTACCATAGGGTCCAGCTATAGTACCCTTGGGTGTATACCTGAAGAAACCAATGGCAGTCCACCACCAAGATGTCTACTCTTTGGGGCTGGAGAGATGGCTCAGTGGTTAGCAGTTCTTATTGCTCTTGCAGAGGACCTAAATTTGGTTCTCAGCACCTATGTAAAACTGTTTACCAGTTTATAACCATCCATAGCTCTGACATAAGAAAATCTGACACCCTCTTCTGGCCTCTTCAGGCACCTGCTTTAATGTACACACACACACACACACACACACACACACACACACACACACACACACACGTGTGCACATATCACATGCACAGGCATACATGTATACACATGCACATTTGCACATATGCACACACAATTGAAAATAAGTGAAGCCTTTTTCAAAAATTGTATTTGTATATTTATTTTTTGTAGCACTCTTCATGATAACCAATTTGCTGCACTTGCAAAGGACCCCAGCTTGGTTTCCAACACCTACATAAGTCAGTGTATGGCAGCTTCAATGCCAGTTGATTGATGACAGAAATATAGAACACATGCACAATGGAGTGATTATAGCCATAAAGACAAATTAGATTACATCACCTGTGAGAAATGGATAAAATTGGAAATCAGTCACTTGTGAGAAATGGATAAAATTGGAAATCATTGTGCTAAGTGAAATAAGCCAGACTCAGAAAGTAAAAAATCACATGTCTCTTCTCATACTGGGAAGTGAGGTATTTTTTTAAACAGCCATCAAAGTAGAAGGGGGCTATTTTGGAAAGGAAAATGGCTAAGACAGGATTGTGAGAGGGTGACTATGATTAGAGAATATTATGTGTAAAACTGTTATTATGAAACTCATAATTTTGCAATTAATAATGATTATCAATAAAGAAAAGTCCAATTTAAACTACATATTTACTGATGGTCTGGGTGAATTGTCACCTTGCTGGCATTGCCTGGGAGAAAGCCCTCTGGTCATGCCTGTGGGAGCTTATTTTGATTGTGTTAATTAAGTTGGGAAGACTTTCACATTTTAAGTGGCACACACTCAGGGCTGGAATACTGAGCTGTATTAAAATGGAGAAAACGAGTTGGGCACAGGCAAGCATGCATCCATCACTCTGCTTCTGGCCCTCGGAGCTGATATGATGGATAATGTCTATTAAGCTCCTGCAGCTGTGCCATCCTCATCATGATGGACGAGACTTTAACTTGGAACTCTGAGCTGAAAGAAACTCTTTCTCTCTTAAGTTGCTTTGGTCGTGGCATTTTATCACAGCAGCAGGAAATGAAAGGAACACGATTCTTTATCCTAAAAGTGTCTCCAATAGAACTCTAACTGAACCCTAATAGATCTGGCCAAGCCCCAGGGAGAAGGATGAAGTCATAAAACTTAAATGCACAGTATTTACTGGTAATCGTTTTTAAGTGTGTATGTTTTGTGTGTCTATGTTGTGGTATACACAGAGACCCATAATTTTGGATTCTAAAGCTTTGGAGCTGGAGTTACTGGTGATTACAAATACACTGACTTATGTAGGTGCTGGAAACCAAGCTGGGGTCCTTTGCAAGTGCAGCAAGCACTCTCAATTGCAGATCTGACTCTCTAGCCACTAACTGCTAATTGCTATAATAGTTGAACATAGTTAGGGGCTAAAGTATGGTACATTCTTTCTTTCTCTCTCTCTCTCTCTCTCTCTCTCTCTCTCTCTCTCTCTCTGTGTGTGTGTGTGTGTGTGTGTGTGTGTGTGTGTGTGTGTGTGTGTGTGTGTGTATCATGTTTATGTGGGTTCATTTGTGTGAGAATGTGCATGTGGTAAAAGAGGAACCTCAGGTAGAGAGAAATGAGCTAAGGATTTGGTCTTTGCCTACCACCTTTCTGAGACAAGATCGCTTGTTGTTCACCACTGCATTTCAGGGATGCTCCTATCTCCACCTTCCATCTCATGATACATGAGATGCTGGGATTACATGAACTCTGGAAATCTGACCTCAGCTACCCAGGTTTGCATAAATGCTTTATCCATCCCCTGAGCCTCTTCCAGGCCTGTGCTGGTTTGAACATGCTTGCCCCATAGGGAGTTGTACTGTTAGGCAGTGTACTATTGTTGGAGGAAGTACGTCACTATGGGAGTGAACTTGGAAAGTCTCTTCCTACACTCTGGCTCCACCCATTTTGGAAGAGAGCTCCCTTTTAACTGCCTGAGGATATTAGTCTCTCCTGGCTTCCTTCAAATGAAGATGCAGAACTCTCAGCTCCTTCTCCAGCACCACGTCTGCCTACATGCTGCCATGTTTTCCTTCTATAATGATAATGGATTAAAATAAATCTCTGAAACTGTAATCCAGCCTCAATTAAATGTTCACCTTTATAAGAATTACTTGGTCATGGTGTCTCTTCACAGCAATGAAATCCCTAACTAAAACACAGCCCTTCATTGTGTTATTTTTAATACAAATATACAACACGCAACAATCAGGTCAGGGTAATTGGCCTCTTCCTTGACTCAAACATTTTTCACTAATTTGTATTCTGAACAGTTAGATTCACTCTACTAGATATTTTGAAATATAGAATTAATTGCTGTCAACCATAGCCAGAGAACAGGAGTTGTTCCACTGACTCCATTACACCCCTTTACATGTCAACCACCCCTCCTAAAGTTCCTCTTTAAATGTTCTAAAGTAACAAAGCATCCTTGGTTTAAAAAGCCATATAAAACAGAAAGATGAATGCTAAAAACCACATTAGGTTCCTGCCCAACCTGGTGGAATAAAACAGCTTTGAAGGTGTTTGACTAATGTTTGATTCATTGCATTTCCCCGCCAAACATTTTTACTTTTTTTCATAAATTTATTTTCTCTAACTGAGATCTTTCTCCTTTTATCTGTCAGTTCACTTTGAGACATACTATATGAGCTGAAGATGGCTCAGTGGGTGAGAGTACCAGCTGAATAAAGCAGAGGGCCCCAGTCAGATTTCTAGTGCCCATATAACAACCCAGGCACAGCGCTGTGTGCCCAAACCCTCAGACCTGTGCAGTGCATAGACAGGGAGATCGTTGGGGGCTTGCTGGCCACCAGCATAGCTCCAGGTCCAATGAGAGAACTCATCTTAGAGGAACAGAATATGGAGAGATAGAACAGGACACTAGATACCCTCCTCTAACGTCTATGTACATATGGGAGCACATACTCATATACAGGTTCATATATCACACCCTCACAGATATGCACATTCACATACATGTGCATATACCACACACATGTGTATATAACACAATGCACATATACACACATATGTATATAACACACATATACATCTCAAGCAATACAAAGTAGTTTTCAATTGTAATAGATGACAAATTGTAGAACCCTTCCCTTTAATTTATTAGTGGTCATTTACAAGTATTTTTAGCTCCATATTCAGTGTTTTTGTGATTGTGTTGTGATTACTACAGTGAAGCTATTGTGAATCCCTCCTTTCTTGTAATGCTTCCCCACTCCCCCTACATTAATAATTGTTGTGTCTGTTTTTGGCTTAATCTCCATTGACATCAAGGAGAAGACTTTCTCCACACACTGGCAAGCTTCTGAAATGTCCCTTGGTACATGGTTGTAACTCTGGGAAGCTGCTGGTTTCTCAGGGATATACTTTATGACTCTGATTGCCCTCCAACAACTCCAGCCCCTGTCATTATGGGCTTGATTATCAGTGTCTTCTTTGAACTATTTTACCTCTCTCAAGCACATGGATGACTCTGGGGAGATGCTTTAGGGAGTAAAACCACTTGCAAGGAGGACATGAGGACATAACTTTGAATCTCCAGAACCTGTAACAGCAAGAAGCGGTAGTACTTGTCTACTAGCAGTCCTGTGGGGAGATGGAAGGCAGAGACTGCGGAAACTAGGAAGTTCCTGAGCCACAGACCACGCTGTAAAGAGAAGAAAAGAACAGTAAGAGACTCCCTCACGCAGAGGGCATGCATGGCCTGGCAGCTGAGGTTGTCCTCTGATCTACACGTGTGCACTATGGCACATACCGCAAACACACACACACATTTAAAGAAAGTAAAAAAACAAGCTTACTTCCACATAGAATTTTGGTTTGATATGATTTTTTTCCTATCTTATTTATGAAGTGTAACCTCACTGTCTTTTGGTGCCAAACATTTCATTTTCTAAGACTGAGACATTTATTGTTTTAATCCCCTTGGTTCCTTGATTTGTTGTCTGGAAGCTTTTTAACCAGTTCCTTCTAAGCTCCTCCTGTCTGAACCTCTATAACAATTTTTTAAATTTGTCCTTTTATTGGAAATTTTTTATGTTATTTCATTAATCATTTTCTGTGCTTTATTTTTTTTAATTTCTCATATACTTTATCTCCAGGGTAGAATCAATCATTTTCTTATATTCTTCTTGTGTTCTAATTAATTTACTTATTTACATGTAGATGTGTGTAGGTTTGCATATGCATAGGTCATGGTATGTGTTTGGAGGTCAGAGGACAGCTTGTGAGTGTCAGTTCTCTCCTTCTACCACGTGGGTCCCAGGAATCAAACTCAGGTCATCTGGCTTAGCAGCAAGCACCTTTACCCAATAAGCCATGTAGCTAGCCCTATATTTTCTTTTCCAGCTTCCACATCTTCATCCCCCACTTCTGCCCAACTGTGTGTGTGTGTGTGTGTGTGTGTGTGTGTGTGTGTGTATGTGTGCAAGCATGTGTGTGTGGTGTGCATGTGTATGTGCAGTTCCCAGATTTTCTATATTGTACTACCCGACTCTTTTCCACAACTGAATTTTAAAGTCTGATTTTATTTAATTTCTGAAGTACAGGGCTGACTTAGTTCTATAGGTCCCTTCCTCTGGATCCTCTCTTATACAATCTTTAAGGACACTATTGTAATGTTCCCACTACTTGCCCCCAACTTGTTCTCTTTTCTTATACCCATACATCACGACCACAGAGCCTTGCTGCCTCTATGCCTTATCTACCATTTGTCCCATGCAAATCTGTATCATTAATTGTGCAGAGATGCATATATGAACATTGCTGGGATACTGGTTCTTATTAAACAAGGTCACAAATGTTGAGATAAGAAATTAAAAGCACAGTGACAGTCTTTGCAAATATGCAAGTCTATGAGTTTTAAGGAAATTTGGAAAGTTGACATAGTTACTAAATCCCACCTGAAATATCTCAAAACAAACCATGGCTTTCATATTCCTACTATCATTTGTTTCATGTGGCTTCACTGGCACAAAATCAAGTGGAGAGATAGCCTATTGTTCAATAGACTGTGGTGGCCTGAGGCAGTCCCTAAGTGAGTGAAAGGACAATTAGAGTCATGATGTTCACTCCAAGTAAGTGTGTTATTATTATTATTATTGATGTGTGTGTCCATGTCTGTGTGCACATCAGTGCATGTGACTGTAGAGGTCCAAAGAAGGCATCAGATCAGGAGCTGGAGTTACAGGCAGTTGTGAGCTGCCCAGTGTGGGTGCTGGGACCAGAACAGAGATTCCTGCAAAAACAGTATTTGCTCTTAAGCACTAAGCCATCTCTTTCCTGTTTTCTTTACCTTTAAAAGCATTATATGCCCCAATATAGGGGAATGCCAGGGCCAAGAAGTGGGAGCGCATGGGTAGGGGAGCAGGGTCGGGGGGGGGGTATAGGGAACTTTCTGGATAACACTTGAAATGTAAATGAAGAAAATATCTAATAAAAGTTGAAAAAAAAAGCATTCTAGGGCCAGGGAGATGTCTCATCAGGTAAAGGCACTTGGAACTAAATTTGATAGCCTGTATTTGATACCAGTACTCCACATGATGGAAGAAGAGGAGGAACTGTCACAATTTGACTGCTACACACATGTTGTGACTTGTGAATAAACACTAAATAAATATATTTACTGTAAATGATAGTTAAACTTTAATTGCATGGATCAAATGTTGCTGTGAGAGAATATATATTTTAGAAACAGTTTGTACAAAAACAACTTTGTTGTGGTCCATGGTTTTAGAGAGCTCAGCCCATCATAGCAGGGAAGGGAGAGATTAATAATTTTGGTTTTGCCTGTTTGTATGAGTGCGTGCATTTATCACTTCAATGGACGAGACTGATTAAATCTTCCCTCCACAGGACGGCTGAGAATCATTCTCAGACAAGCCCAGCTGCCTGCAAGGATCAGACAGTCTTGCAGAGAAGTCCTGGAGCCTGGAAAAGCCCCCAGAGCAATTGAACAAGCTGGAAAGGACACCATGCAACCTGTTGTGCTGCCCGCAAGCTGTGCAGTGTGCTCCTGGCTTCTAGCTCCCGTGAGCTGTTATCACCAATCCCTGGGTGCGCCTTTGGTGATGAGCCTGTCTTTGCGTGATTTCTTGCTCCTGGAAATAACCCCTCACCCCCATTCCTGGAACCTTAATAACACTTATTGGCTCACCAAGTTGGACTTTGATGGTGTCTGCCCTTTGGTCTGTTCTCAGTTTACTACCTGGGGTGAGTAGACATTTGTTTTGTCTCTCTAGATGTCAGACATTAGGTTCTGCTGGCTCCACCCTCAGGGGGGAATTAATGACATTATGGAAGGGGTGGGTTAGTCATGATGAGAGTGGCTTTCTTAGAGTAAGGATTCTTTTAGTTCCTTCCTCTCCCATCCCATCACCTTTCTCTCTGCCTTGCCTTCTGTCTTCCATTACAGAATGGTCTAGAAAGAAGTCCTGTGCTGGATAAAACTCCTTAATGTTGGTCTTTCAACCTCCAGAACTGGAAGACATACATCTCTCTTCTTTGTACATTACCCAGGCTCACACCGTCTGTGATTGACATAGGAAATGGGTGTGAGGGATTGCCTGAGCTAGGACACATATTAGAAAGTCAGGAGCGGCGCTGATTCCTATGCTGAGTGTAGTAATGATTGGAGGGTGGCGTGTGGTGAGTGTATAAAATTTACCTGGACTTTGCTCGGTAGGAGCATAGTAAATTTGTGTTTAAGGCTTCATTCCTAAGCAAACTGTGGTTTCATTGATCTTTTCTGCAAGCATTTATTGAAAAATCTATGCTATGGCCGTCTCTGCACAGACAAGAAATGCAAAAAGACATAAGATATAGTCCTAGTCTTAAAGAAATTACTCGGGTCCAGTCACGAGGCCGAGAAGCCCATCAGTGTATAGGACACCGCATTAAGCAACATAATAACTGCTGACATTATTATAACATTTGCTCTATCAGGGATAAGCACTTTAAATACACACCGAATTAATCCTGACCATAGTTCTGGAAGGAAAAAGTCCTAGTTTCATGTCTGTTGCTGTGATAAAATACTCTAACAAAAATCACTTTAAAGGATAATGAGTCTGCTCATCTTACAATTCCAGGTCGCGGTCCATCACTGTGGGGAAGGCAAGGCAGGACCATGAAGCAACCAGCCCCATCACACACAGAGACAAGAGGAGAGAGAGAGAGAGAGAGAGAGAGAGAGAGAGAGAGAGAGAGAGAGAGAGAGAGAGAGAATGTAGACATGCTTACTGCTCAGCCCCAATCTCTCTCCTCTTTCCCTCCCTCCCTCCCTCCCTCCCTCCCTCCCTCTTCCTTTCCCCAACTCCTCTCTGCTCTTACCAAATTCAGGATCCAAAACCAGTAAGTGTGCTGCTCACATACACATTCAGGGTGGCTCTCACCTCAACTAACAAAAATAATCTAATTCCCTACAGACGTGCTCACAGGCCAACCTAATCTAGGCTGTCCCTTATTGAGACTCTTGGCATCTCTAGAGTGTGTCAGGGTGACAATTAAGTCTAAGCAGTACAGAAGGTGTTTATACCAGCCCTATTTTACAGGTTAAAGGGTCACAAAAGAGACCAAAGTTTCATGGTTTGGTTAGATTTTTGAACCCAAGATTATCTGACTTCAGAATCTAATCCTGTTAATAATGATACCCAGTTCCAAGGATCACAGTATGTTCAGGAGCTTTGAGGTTCAGAGATGGAACATCTAAGTTAGGAAAGGGTAAAAATGGGGTTGAGAGAGGGAAACCAGAAAAAAAAAAATCAGCCACAACTATGTTCAATTTCAATTCAAAAGATCATTGTAGTATTCAGGAAATAGAATCAAGATCTTTCTGGGGCCTCGGGAGATGTGTCAGTCACCTAAGTACTTACTCTGCAAGCCTGAGGACCTGAGTTTGGATCCCCAACACTCATGTAGAGAGCCAGGTGTGGCTTGTGCTCTTGTGATTCCAGAGCTGGGGAGATGGAAATAGGAGGATCTTTGAAGTTTGGATCCTATCCAAACAGATGAGTTCCAAGTTCAGTGAAAGACACTGTCTTTAAAAAATGTGGAATATCATTAAGAAAGACACTTGACATTGACCTCTGACCCCTACAAGCATGTGCAATCACATGTACATGTACCTATATACACACATGCATTTGTGCATACACACACACACACACACACACACACACACACACACACAGACCCATATAACTTCCCACCACACAGAGAGGCCATTGTGTTAGCTATAGAATATCTTATACTCTATAATAGATAAGGTTGTAATTTAGACAAGACTGTACAATAGAAAACCATCAATGCTACCCACAAAAGGATGCCATCGGAGCAATGAAAACAGCAAGTCACAAGGTATCAGCAAGGTCGGAGAACCACTTACGACGACAGTGACATCCTGAGGTTGAGGACTTTCAAGCAGCAGCAGCAGCAGCAGCAGCAGCGTGAGAGCTGGCGTAGGAGAGCAACGAGGCTCAGCAGCACATGTGGTTTCAAGTGTAGGAATTACTAAACACCGACGTCAGTTGAGGGAATGGAATGAAGCAGAAATCACAAGGGCTGGTGAGACAGGCTAGAGGCTGTGGGCAGCTTAGAGCACCTGGGATAGAGTATATAAATATGCATCTGCACCTCTCCTTGGACAGCCCCTCTACTCAGATTATAGCCCACCCATCAGACACCATCATTCAGCATCATGTGGAAATTCAGATTGTTGATGTGTATTTGTGGCACACACCCACATGAAACTAACTCTACATGTATGTGTGTGCCTGGAGGTGCATGTGTAGGGTGTGTGTGTGTGTGTGTGTGTGTGTGTGTGTGTGTGCATACAAAATCCAGAGGTTGTCCCAGTTGCTCTCTAGCCTATCTTTCTTAATTTTAAAATTCTCCCTCATTTTGTGTACAGCAACTTGTTTACACATCAATGTTAGGATAGCATGTCTGGTGCAGTCTTACTCGGAGGCAGTGGTAGGGAGGGCTGGCCTTTCTTTTCCATACCACTGAGCACTGTGCATGAAGAATTAGACGTGACTCATCTCTAAGTGTTCTAGCTGTACTGACCTACTTAGAAAATTAAAAATTAAAAAAAAATCATTTTAGGGGAGATTGTTATAAAACCTGAAAATGTTTCCCTCTTTTTGCATCTCTATGGCCATTAGTTCTAAAAGTTATAATCTGTCTTTATTCCTGACTGTTTTGGATATGTCCATAATAAAATATGGTAATATACAGCCCACATTTCTCTCTTCCATTTCCAGGCATAATCCCAACATGTTTCTCCTGCCCCCAGCTTCATGTCTTTTAAAACCAAACCAACCAACCAACCTCACCAAATTAAATATCTGCAAACTAAGACCTCCAGGTAGGGGCTAGAGAGGTGGCTGGGTGTTTAGCAGCACTTTCTACTCTTGCCAAGGACCTAAATTAGGGTCCCAGCAAAATGGTCAACTAACAACTGCCTACATTTCTGATCCCCCTTTATGGCCATTTAGAGCATTCATACATGCATCCACACATGCATAGACAGCATGCATCTATATAAAATGAAAGTAGATCTCCTGGTAATTCTTACTCTCATTACATTTGAGAAGCAAATGCACTCTTGAGTCAAATTGAGTTTAAGGCTGGAAGTATCTTTAACAAGTTCTTCATTTCTTTGTGCCTTACTTCCCCAACATATATAACCATTCTAATAGAATTTTAGATTTCCTAGATTTTGGTTAAGACTAATCCAGGTAGAGTAATGAATGCCTGGAATCAAGACCCTGGGGAAGCAGAAGCAGGAAGCTCTAAAGGCTGTGCTACACAGCCAGCCCAGCCAGGCAGAGGGAGCCTGAACTACAGCTTGAGACCGTATCTTTGAAACCATTGAGAAACCAAGGAGATGACTCAGTGGCTGAACTGCTTATTTTACAGATATGAGCACCAGAGTTCACATAGCCAGGAGCTACATTAAGAAGAGGTCAAGTGACCCACTGGAAAGATGACTCAGCACTTAAGAGCACTTATTGCTCTTGCAGGGACTTGAGTTCAGTTCCCAGCACCCACAATAGGCAGATCACTGTTGCTTATAACCTCTGCTATTGGGGATCTAAAGCCCTCTTCTCACCTTAGGGAGCACCTGCACATAAGAGGTGTGTCCCTGCACATACATACAGAGAGAGAGAGAGAGAGAGAGAGAGAGAGAGAGAGAGAGAGAGAGAAAGAGAGAGAAAGAGAGAGAGAGATTAAAAACCAAATGTTTTATTTCTTATTTTGCCCCCCACCTGTAGCATTTGGGAAGAGAAGAAAAGCAATCCCCAGGGTGACTTGGGTAGCCAGGCTAACCAAGACAGTGAACTCAAGGCTCAATGAAAGACCCTGCCTCAAGTATGGTGGAAACTGACCAAGGAAGATACCCAACATCAACCCCAGGCCTCCACATGGACTTGCACATGCACATAGGAAAATGTGTGCTGACACACATACAAACATACATATATGCAAATTATAAATAAATAATACATAAAATGAATCCAATTCTGCTTCTGCCTTCCTTCCTACCCAGCA
>LR752291.1:0-25000 GCA_902729485.2 Mus minutoides | reverse complement strand
TATATATATATATATATATATATATATGCATACATATTCATGTGTGTGCACATTACATGTGTGTGTGTGCGCATGTGGAGATCAGGCATCATCTCTCAGGACCGGTTCATATGTTCTTTGGAAGCAGGCTATCTCACTGGCTTGGATAAGTACAGGACACCAACCACAGTTTTTTTTTTTTTAAAGCATGAATTCTAGTGATCAAACTCAGGTATACGTGCTTATAGGGCAAAGGTCTAACCAACTAAGTCATCTCTCCAGTATCATATTTGCCTCATTGAGTTTGTAAATTTTATTATTATGGGTCACACAGTGCATGTCTATTCTGGTTTTTATGGAAGTGTGTAATGCACTTTGAGTATACCAACCATGTGCTCCACAACCATTCTCCTCCGACCCTTTCTATGGTTGTTATCTTCTTTGTTCTCCTAGGCAATTTCATTTCTACTTTCATGTCCTTTGTATAATATACAATGTATGTATCTATAAAAAATTATAGGACCGATAGCTGACACTAAACATGGTACATGTGTTTCTTGACTCAGTTTTTTGACTTGACCCCCTTAGTAAGATGCAGTCTCTGATTGTGTGAAACTTCTGTTACATCTTCCTCTCAAAGAGCTTGAGATAGCCACAAGGGCTAAAGGTTTACTTTTCATAGACAGGAAAGAATATAATTCCAGGATCAATCAATCAACCCACCTCAGGTAGAGTTATAGTAGCAAAATTATGAAACAATTCTTTCAGGCCTTTGCTTTACAGGTACTATTGTGATGAACCCATCACTAAAGTTGCCCAGTGAGATGCAATCACTTGAAATTCTGCCCTACAACCCAGTGATGTGCCCTGAGCCAGGCATGAAAGGATCAGTCCCAAGTATCTCCCGAGCTCAGCCTCTTTGAATGGAGTTCTTCATTCTGTGAAGTGGAGCTCTGTCCACGGCCCTAAACTTTCCACAGTGCAGTTTCAAAGCCGTGTCCCTTGTCTCTTGTATTTTCTGAGACCTGTTTGTGGGGCTCTGCAAGCTGTGGGAGCACCGCTCATTGAAGCAGTGTCAGAGTGACCTGCAGGTCACAGCAGAAGATGCAATCATCTCTAAAGGGCTGTGGGAGGGGGTGGGGGTGCAGGACTGAGTGAAGCCCTTTTCCCTATAAACTTCTCCATAGAGCAGAGACATAAATGCTGTTTCTTCTTACCACTCACCTTCTCCTTGACTTCTCTATTCATTCAGAAACAGAGGCTAGAGAAATAGTAGCAGGGAAGGTGGACTTGTCACCGAGCCTGATGTCCTACCTGAGTTCTAACTGAGACCTCCAAATGCATCCCATGACATGCATGCAAAATATACATTCACATACACATGCTCATATATTCACATACATCATATACATTAAATGTGCATGCCTTTAATCTCAGCACTCGGGAGGCAGAAGCAGGCAGATTTCTGAGTTCGAGGCCAGCCTGGTCTACAAAGTGAGTTCCAGGACAGCCAGGGCTACATAGAGAAACCCTGTCTTGAAAACCCAAAATAATAATAATAATAATAATAATAATAATAATAATAATAAAATTAATTCTTAATGTTTGGAAAATTCCTGAAAGATGGAATGCTATTCTTTCTCACAAGAGACATTGCCGGGGGTGAGGGAAATGACTCAGCTCCTAATGTGGTTTGCTGTGCAAAGATGAGGCCTCCAGTTTTATCTTCATCTTAAAAAGCTAGGTATTTGTGGCACATGTCAGGAATCCCAACACTTAGGAGGTGGAGAGAGGAGGAGGATCCTGGAAGCCAACTGAGCAGCCATCCTAGCTAAATGAGCAAGCTCCAAGTTCAGCGAGAGACCCTGTTTCAAAAGAACAAGATTAAGAATAATAGACATAGATGTCTAACACAGATCTCTGACCTACACAGACACAGAGATAGACACTGACATAGATACAGACACAGTATGATTCAGTGGCCAGATAACAATATAGGCTTGTTTAGAAAAATCCAGAAGATGGGTTTTCATTAAAAGTTAAATCTTCATTACTGTTGCTAAGATTTTTATCTTGACAAAAAGTAAATTGGTGGAGGGAAGGGTTTATTTGGATATGATTTCAGGTTAGAGTTCCAGAAATGTCACTGCAAGAACACAAGCAGCAGGTCACAGCACATTCAACATTTCCAACAGTGAAGAGCCAAGAGAGAACAAACACATGAATCATTGTTGGCTTGCTCTCAGCTTGACTTCTCTATTCCAATAATGGTCAGGACCACCTGCCTGAGGAATGGTGCCACCAACAGTGGAAAGAGTCTTTCTATATCATGGACCAAATTTATCTAGATAGTTCCCCATTAAGATTTGCTTCTCAGTTGATTGTAGGTTGTGTTACTAAAAATATCCAGTACATTCTTTCCAATGATGCCTTCTACCATGGAAATATTTAATCAGCACACAGATTTAGTTTATAAGAATTAAGCCCTGGCTACTTCTATGCAAATACAATATATATTAGGATACTTTTATTCTAAGCTAGATACTGTGGAAGAAGACATATATTTGGCTTCTTTATTGGTCTCCCTATTCACTTACTTTCTCCAAAAGAGAAATACCTGTTTTATAAGAATCAAACATTTATTCCTTTCCATACTTGGAGGTTCAGATGGGAAGCATTCTGAAATATATATATATATATATATATATATATATATATATATATATATATATATATATATAGTGTTTGTTGGCAAGATCTGTGTTAGTGTTTCAATCATTTAATATTAAAATGGCCTGGTTAGTCACTGAAGCACATATCTGAATCCCAGCAAAGATATGAAGGGATTTTTCTCCACTCCAAGTATGGAGACTTCATGGCTACCTTTCCCAGTCAGTGTGGCAGAGCAAGGGAGACAGAAGACATATTAGGTATGCTTAGCATGTACTGAAGAACAGTCAGCTAGCATGCTTCTGAGGCACACTCTGGCACACAAACAATCTGAAAGATGCAATTTCTCCATTTCCAAAACTCAACAATTTTTCTGCCGCACAGTGTCAGCGGAATGAACACCGGTATTTTATGCATCTCTTCCTGGAGTACTGTGCACTTATTTGGGAGGTGTCTATAAATCACATCAATTCACAAAAGGCCAAGTTCAAATCAGATGTTGCATGTGTGCATACACACAAGCTATGGTTCTTTTCTTCCTCTTGCTAGTTAGTTGTAGATTAGAGATTTGTAGTCCAAGTCACAACCCTCCCCAAGGCCTGGAATGTGGTTAATGAATGCATGGTAAGCATCCAGCAAACAAGATGGTCTTACTACTTTGCCTTCTTCTCTGAGTAGCAGCACAAAGAGCCTTCTCTGGGGAGCATGGCCTTCCTCATGGGAACCCTCTTCCATCTCATATTTGTAATTATTACCTCTCAGCATTTACCCAAATGTGAAAGTATGCCATCAGAGCAAACACTTCAAAGATAGTATCTTCCCTATTTCAGGTAAAATCTTAGATGTAGACTCTACATAGCTCATGGCACACATATGAAATTAAGACTCCAATAGCCTAAGCCAGGGTTCATAGCACCCAGAATCCCTGCACTAGATCTCAGTTTCTTCCCATTCTGCAGGAGTTAGCAAACTTTTCCCCAAAGTGTCAAGTAGTATAATAAATATATGAGTCTCTGTGGGGTACATACAATCTGTCACTGCTGTACAATATTTTAGAATGTAACAACCCTTTTAAACTTTCCAGTCTTAGAAAAAACAAGAAGCAGAAGCTGATATATCAATGGGAGAATGCTTGCTTAGCACACACACACACACACACACACACACACACACACACACACACACACACGACATACTTCTTGACAAGAAAGTGTTGGGGTAGGGATAGTAAGAGGGGGAAAGGGAAAAAAAGGAAGAAAAGGAGAAAGAGAAAGAAACAAAGAAAGGAAAGAAGAGGGAAAAATTGGGAGGAATGGCAGAGAGAAGGAAGAGAGGGAAGAAAAAAGAAAGGAAAAGAACTAGGAAAAATAAAGTAGAAAACAAACATTTCTCCTTAGGGCTATATCTGGCATATTCTCATGATGATGCTGGAAAACACCCAAGCAGTTAAGTAAAGCACGCTGTGTTTGTTAAGCTGCCTCAACTGCAGACTCAGATCGAGACATCCAGGAATGGCAGTTTTCTTTGCAAAAAGGATATTCATCTATCTTCCACTCCCCCAACAAGGACAGGCACCAGAATTTACCCATTGTTCTCTTAAATGAGACAGGTTCATGACTAGTTTGTTTTTCTCTGACAGCATAGTCTGTGGGCTTAGATTCTTCAAAACCTACTTTAATAAGGGTTCTCCAATGCTTCGATTCCCCCTTCCAGCCCATCATCCAAAGGCAGGGGAGAAAAGATGGTAAATAGGACAAGTAGGTGTGGACCTGTTTAGAAGTAGTTCTTTGGGGGGATGATTCTAATATCCATTGTCAGGATACCAGTTCAGTAGTGTCAGGATATCAAACAGTCCAGTTCAAAAGTGTCAGCAGCAGCAGGATCCAGCAGAAACTGCTAGGCCTCCACCAAACCAGCCCAAGTGAGGGGATCAAGGAGGACTAGCTGCAATGCCAGGAGTTCTCTGCTGTGCCTCTCTCAATGAAATGACAGAGACTGGAGACAATGAAGCATTGCAAGAATAGCTATGTTAGCATCCATCACTGTCTGTTGAGTTCCACTTACACTCTCTCCAAACATCACATGTCCTCTCATAGGCCTTGCCTCAGGAAAACACTACCACATGTGCCTGTATCACAGAACACAACCAAAAACTTTCCTCTCGGTAGCCTTTCATGGTTGTTGATCTATGTGGGTGTCTCCTCTGAGCCCAGGTTAGTGATATCTTTAGAACCTGTGCTGGTTGGCTTTCTTCTTCCAAATTGCAAATTTAATAATTGTTATTGAGCTGTGGGGTTTAGTGACAGGGCATGTGCCTAGCATATAAGGTTTCCATCTATAGCACCCACCCACTGCAAAATGTCCTCAATAAATTAAAATAGTAGATTAGCCTTTGAGGACTTGACATAGCATTATTTGGGAAGAGAAAACTTTGCGTCCACCAGATTGTGAGCTCACTTTCTTGACTACTGATTGATGGGGGAGGGCCCAGCACACTATGGGTGGTGCCATTCCTAGGCAGGTGGTCTCTGGTTGTGTAAGAAAGTAGGATGAGCAATCCATGGAAAGCAAACCAGGAGGCAGCATTCCTTTATGGTTTCTGCTTCTGTTCCTGCCTCCAGATTCCTGTCTTGAGTTCCTGTCTTGAGTTCCTGTCTTGGGTTCCTGTCTTGAGTTCCTGCCATTGGCTTCTTTGGTTGTTAGTCTCTAATTGGGATGAATACACAAAATAAACCTTTTCCATCCCATATTTATTTTGTCCATGGTGTTTTATCAGAACAATAAAAAGCAAACTACCTCAGACCTTTAGAATCCTGCAAATCACAAGATTTCCAATAAATGTCTCCACTTTGGATGCCAGGCTGCATGCTAATTTTAATCTTTGATTGCAAATTTCCTTTGGATTTTAGACTCTGAGATTTCCTTAATTTTTTTTTGCAAACTCAGATTCTTTAAAAAAATACTTTCATGGGATCTGGAAGATGTCTCAGCCAGTAATGCACTGGCTATGGAAGCCTAAGGACCCAAGATTGATCCCAGTACCCACATAAGAAGCCAGGACTGCTAGCTTCGACTTGGAAAGTGCTGGGGAGGAGTGGGTGGGTCTCTGAGACTTGCAGGGTAGCCTGCCTAACCAGCAAGCTCTTGGCTCTAGGTCCTAATGAGGGCATAGTTCTCAAAAAAGTAAGGTCAGTATATCCTGAAACAGTACCTGCAGTTGATCCAGATGTGTACACACACACACACACACACACACACACACACACACACACTTTCACATGATACTTCCAATTGTTTATCACAATAGAGTTATAAAGTCTGCTATATCTCAGGAAACAGGAAACAGATACTGCCCCACACCCCCCCACACACACACCTGGTTTTTGAGCAGAGTTTTTCTGTGCAACAGCTCTGGTTGTCCTGGAACTCACTCTCTAGATAAGGCTAGCCTCCAACTCACAGAGATATGCTTGCCTCTGCCTCCCAAGGGCTGGGATTAAAGGTGTGTACCACCACTTCCCCAGATACCCTTTTTAAAAGATTGTGGTGTGTGTGTGTGTGTGTGTGTGTGTGTGTGTGTGTGTGTGCGCGCGCACGCGTGTACACGTGAGCATGCTTGTGTGTATGTATATATGTATATATGTATTCATGTATGTATGTATGTATGTATGTATGTATTCATGTATGTAGTGCCACCCTTTTTTACATGGTTATCCACTGGGATCAGAATGGAATATCACATCCCTTGGAGCAAAAGGTATTTGTAAACCACTCAATGTGGGTGTTGACATCCAAACTCTTGTCTCTGATAGAGCAGAAAGCAAGTTTAATTGTAAAACCATCTGGGCAGCTCTCAGATAAATCTTTATCACTGCAGACTGTGGGATATATTTTCCATTCTACCTCAAATTTAAGTGTAGACGGGTCAGACAGCTTGTGTAGGGCACACATTCTATTACTCTATTGAAGACCATTGCTTTTGAGCATCTGTGTATTCTGTTTGTGGGTTGTCCACATGTGTGTAAATATACATGTTCATGTATGTATGGGGAAACCAGAAATCAACCTCTGATGTCATTCTTTGGACACTATCCACTTGTGTGTGAGGGCTTCTTTGCTTTGTTATACTTTTGCTTTGAGGCCAGGTCTCTCATTGGTTTGAGATTTAGGTTAGGCTGTGGATTCACTCATTTCTACCTCTCTGGAGTTACAAGAGCAGGCACCTGCATCTGTCTTTTCATGTGGACTCTAAAATAGAATTCAGGTCCTCATGCTTGCAAGACAATCACTTTACTGACTATCTCCATAGCTCATACCCATATATCTAAGAAGCTCACTCTTTTTGTAGGGGTAACACTACACACAAATACAACCCATAAAGGCATCTAAGACGTCCCAAACAAATTTACAGGATGATATTTCAGTGTGTTATCTTGGAACCTTTATCCTGGATGAGACAGCAAAGCCACACACTATCTGGCATTTGTCCCCAGGTTGATGAAGTCAATGCTTCAGACCTCAACTAGATCAATTGTTCAATAGTGACAAAAAAGCCTCAGCCTTCTCACCTGGCAGATAATTTCCATTAGAGCAATGAGAAGCCACCCAGGGGAGAGTCATCTTGGGTACATGGATATTTTAGATACTTCTTGAATGCATGGTACAAAAGAGTGAAAGTTGATTTTTTTTTTTAATTTTTGTATTATTTTATGTTTTGTCCTTTGAGAAAAAAATTCTGTTCAGGCTCTTGATTTGTTTTGATAGTGAAGCTATGCATAAAATAATGTGTAAAAACTGGTGCTTCACAAGCAAACCACAGTAGCACCAGGTTCATCCAATGTGAGGCATGTTGAATTATCCAAATGGCATGTGTATTCCCTGTAGAGCTAAACCAAGTAGAGGACATTTTAACCATGGCCTCTGTGTGTTTGTATGTGTGTATTTAACATTCATTCCACAAACATTTATTATAGACACCTGTTCTGTGGAGAATATTATGCAAGTGCTGGAGCTTGAGAGAAAGAAAAAAATTGGAGGACAGGGTCTGCTTTCCTGGACTTCTTTTCCTACCCGCTAGTAGAAAGAACTCTGAAGACAAGTCCTGGGGATGTTAGGCACATCCTGGATGTGTGGGTTTGCTTGTCTATATATACTTCTAGGTTCATCCAAGCAGATTCCTACATTGTTAACATACTTACATGGTGGTCTGAAAAGCTAATCTTTTTTCATATATATATATATATATATATATATATATATATATATATATATATATATATTCTTGATATAATCTTCTGTTGACCCACACAGGGTTTATTTTCTTTTTTTATTAGATATTTTTTCATTTACATTTCAAGTGCTATCCCATAAGTCCCCTATACCCTCCCCCCCCCGCCCTGCTCCCCTACCCACCCACTTCCACTACTTGGCCCTGGCATTCCCCTGTACTGGGGCATATAAACATTGCTAGACCAAGGGCCTTTCTTCCCCAATAATGGCCCACTAGGCCATCTTCTAATACATATGCAGCTAGAGACATGAGCTCTGGGGGTTCTGATTAGTTCATATTGTTGTTCCATCTATAAGGTTGCAGATCCCTACAGCTCTTGGGCACTCTGTTCTGGTTTCACTTCTGTTGCTGTAACCTTGACTGAATGACAGCTTTGGAGAAGAAAATGTTGTGCTTCTAATTGCAGATCATAGTCCATCATTGAGGGAAGTCAGATTAAGAACTCAAGATAGGAACCAGACAGAAGACTTGCTTGCTATTTCACACAGCAACACCAGGAACTCACTTCATCATGGAACTTGATTCACCAAGAAGAGCATCAGGAACCCTGGGTGATTCTGCTTTCTGGCTTGCTCACAGGTTCATGCTTAAAAAAAACACTTGCCAAGGGAATGGTACCACCCACAGTGGGATGTGTTCCCCTATATGCACTAGCAATCAAGACATATTATTTGGATAGAAATATTCAAACTGATCTGGACAATTCCTCAATTGATATACTCTACTCACATGACTCTACATTGTGGCAAGCTGTCAGGTAAAGCTAACCAGTGCACAATCAAATAGGAAACACTAATGGGTACCTCAAGGATGATCAGGAGAAGTCATGAGATTGTTTTTAAAAAGAGAGGAATGAGCCATAGGGAATCTGCCTGTCTCTGCCTCTCCCAACTTGTAGTCTACCCAGTTCAGTGTTTCATATATATTTGGATGCACCAAGTTACTGCCCAGTTCTAGATGATTCTACAGTGCCTCACTAGAAAAGAGATAACTCTAAATAATGGGGCAGCCAAGGAGAATATACAAAAGGTCAGGGACTGGGGAGATGTGCAGTGAGTAAGAGCACCTTGCTCCATCAACATGGAATCCCAAGTTCAAATCTCCATGACTCATATTAAAAGCAAGTAGTGGCCACATCTAAGCATATAACCCCAGTGCTGCATGGAGAGGAGACAGGAGGTTCACTGAGGTTTGCTGGATGGCAGATTAGCTCCAGGTTCAGTAAGAGACCCTATCCCAAGAGGATCTGTTATAGCAGGATAGAGAAGGACACTCAATGTGCTCCTCATAGATTCCTTATATATGAAAGCAGGGTTCTGTCTTTATATATACATGGAAGAGATGCCACATACAAACACATGCAAAAATTAATTAATTAGTAAAAATGAAGAAAAGTCAAGTCTCCAAGGGAACTAAGATACTCAATGTTCCCTAAGCAGTGGTGGATCTGCTAGCTGAGCAGTGACCATGCTTGCAGGAAGACTTCCTTAAAAGAAGTCTCCATAGGCACATCTTAATCCAGTTCATATGAAAAAAAAACAGTAGTTGCAAGAAGAAAAATGTGCAGAAATCCAGACGAAGACCAGACCACATATGGTAAGTGAGGCATGGGAAATTCTGCTCTCAGAGAGGGTTTACCTGAGTTAGCTTCCTTATTACTGACATACGTGTGAATGGGGGAGGACTCTCTGGCTCTCCCCACTCTTGAGGAGCTGTTGGTAGTTAATGGTTACTGGGAGAGAGGAAGTCATCTCCTCCGTGGTGTAGCCATTGTTTAGTTGCCTTTGGTAGACTAAATAACCATGCCTTCATGCTCCCATAAGTAATCCTAAATACATTTTGTAGGTCATAAAATTAAAAGACATAAAAGTAGGGACGG
The DNA here is from genome assembly GCA_902729485.2 of Mus minutoides. Taxonomy (NCBI): domain Eukaryota; kingdom Metazoa; phylum Chordata; class Mammalia; order Rodentia; family Muridae; genus Mus; species Mus minutoides. Next base: position 15,182 of record LR752291.1, on the reverse strand, counting down.
AGCTTATTGGAAAGAAGGCTTCCAGAGAGAGTAGGAGTGGGATGTGAAATAGATATAATCAAATGCATAGTATACATTTGTGAAAATGTCAACAAATATACAATATTCTTTAACCTTCTAATGCTTTGTGTGTGGAACCGACGAACTTCTACCTTTTCACTCCCGCCCAGCTTGAGCCCACTTCCTCCTTCAGGAATGCGGAAGTGTATTTTTTCCTGAAAAATTGTTTCTGATTCAAATCACAACTTAAATCAAGTGGTGTGTGTGTGTGCATGTGTGTGTAAAATGTTACACAGGAAAGGTCACACAATCACTTGCTAGCATCAGGAGATGCAGCCAGATACTTTTTGTAGTTCTGACTAAACTCTTACTGCTGATGAAAACAAGACACAGAACTGATAAATAAATAGGATTTATTCCTTTCTCCAAGTATTCATATGTTTTGCACTTTTCCTTGTCTCTGTCTCCAGCTATATTGAATGACCACTTGTGTCTGATGCCTATAGCTTTCCTTGTTCTAGCCTGATGCAGAGTAAAGCTTTTGTTCTTTAGAGGAAATATGGCACACTGGTCTTTGTGGAATTCCAGCCAAGGCTTCCCTTTCCTCATATAACCAACATAATGTGGGAAGCTTTCATGGGCCAGTGAGATTCCCTTGGAAAAGGTTTTAGCAGGACATACTTCCCTATATCTCTAGATGTGTGCATTAGCTTTAAGGGATCATCACATCCTTGAATCATTTGGGGAGAACACCTTAATGGAGGATTGTCAATATTGGATGGAAATATGAGTGTGTCTATAGGAAATTATCTTAAGTCACTTGACATGGGGAGACTTAGCTCACAGTGGGTGGCCCCATTCCTTAAACATGGAGCCTCAACTGTCTATAAGTGAGTGCTTGACCTGGCCACAAGCAAGCAAGAAAACACATACACATTCATTTTCCCTCTACTCTTGGTGTGGCTTTAATATAATTGGCTGCTCAAGTTCCTGCCCTTACTTCTTGCCATGATGGACCATAACTCGGAATTGTGAGCCATAAATAAATGCTTTTATTTTAAATAATACCATAAGTTGCTTTTCATCCAGGCATTTTTTTCACAAGAGAAACTAGGATATTACCCATCTCATAGAATGTTCCACTCACTCACTAGCTTGAACAAACAAATTCCAGCTATTTGCTAACATTCTTTAGCTGAATCTTCCTACACATTTTTATTTGATCAAGTGACATCTACTCAGAAAAACAAATGCTCATAGCTTGCTTATTTTTGCAGACATTCATTTCTCTCTAGATTGTGGGTAGATTGTTTGACACGAAATCTCAGGTTTTTACTACATGAGATAATTATATGTATGTATGTATATATGTGTTTATGTGTGTGTGTGTGTGTGTGTGTGTGTGTGTGTGTGTGTGTGTGTGAGACAGTATTTTGTGCTTATACTGCAGAAAGAAGAAAAAAGAAAATAAAGGGGAAATAAAAGGCAATAAACTTCCTATTTTTCCATATTGCTTTTTGTTTGTTTGTTTGTTTTTGGTGAGGTCACAGTGATGGTCTGTTCTGCTCTCTGATCTGCGAGCTCAGTCTCCAGTGTATCTGGATCAATGCATTCTGATCATTGCTCCTTGCCTGCATCCAAGGATTTGAATTCAAACAAGGGATTCTGTCTTGCCACATTTTTCTTCCGCTCAAGCTTCCCATGGAATTGCTACCTCCCCCTTCCAATAGCTACCCTCCCCTTGCTGGAAGAGTTCTGCAGAATGCTACATGCTGCGAATATATCTCAGACTACTGAGGCAGAAAAGTAATGTACTAGCAGATTCCTGTGAGCATCTGAAATCAGCTTTGAAAATGTCAAACAGCCCTTTGATGCCCTGCTGCTCCTGTGTGCAACATCCTAATTTCCCTCTGAGGGAGTCTCAGGATGGGGAATTGGTCTTTTTTTCCCTTCAGGTAAGTCAGTGAGACATTTATTAAAGACCTAATGTGTATCATATGTGTGTGTGTGTGTGTGTGTGTGTGTGTGTGTGTGTGTGTGTGTGTGAACATGCACGCGCCTATGCATGTGTGCACATGTGTGTGAGATTTCACTGTATAACAGTCAGTTTGGTAAGGGCTGACTCCCTGAGCTGAGAAACAAGTTGGGCTGGAAACTATGAAGCAAACACAATGCAGACATAGCTTATCTTTTTTTGTGAGTCAATGATGCTCTGGAAGCTTCCCCAAAGGGTTCCATAAGCCAGCTTCCAGAACTTTTAACCTTCAGATATGGCTATTGCGGTCATAGCAGCATAACAAATAATCTGAACAATATATTCTCAGATATAATATATAATATATATGGTTCCATTTTAAGCAAAAATGAATTTATTGTAATGTGACCCCAGATAAGCAATGAATAGCTATAAACAAACAGTGGTTGTCTAATTAAAAGTGCGATAACATTATAAAATGTGGTGATGGTTAGTTGGAAAGATCTATCAAGGAAGAGCATGTGTACATCACTTGAAATATTGCTTTAATTACCTGCAGGCACTGGCTCCATCTTCTCATCTCACAGACGCAGGCCCAACATGACAAGCATTCTTCATTTCTGCACTTGCTTTCCTTTCATTCCATCTGTCTGTGGGATTTCCTCTGATTTTGAAGATCTGCACTGACACAGGACAGACTTTGGAATGAACCTTCATAAAGAAAAAAGAAAACCTCCCATCTTCCAAGTAAAGCACCCAGGGACAAGCACACAAGAGAGCAGGTGAGGGGGAGAAAGCAGTGAGTGGAGTGGTTGGTTTATAATCATAACAGTGAAGGTTCCCGTGCCATTCTAGCAGCTGAAACAATTCAAGGGCTCGAGAGCTCAACCAGTCATATTAGAACAAAACCAACAGGGCTGGAGGGTGACACAATAAGTCACCATGCACACATGAGCAGCTGAGTGTGATCTCCAGAACTGGTGTTTAAGAACCCTGGGTGTAGTTGCACTCCCTTCTAGTCCCCATGATGAGACAGGAGGATCCTTTGGACTCACTGGCCAGCCAGGATAGTCCACTTGGTGAATTCTATATCAGTGAGAACCCTGTCTCATAAAACAAAATCAATGGCACCTGAGGAATGATGCCTGAGGAATGTTGTCCCCTGGCCTCTCCAGCCATGCACACACATGCATGTACACACACACACACACACACACACACACACACACACACCAAGAAACACACAAACATGGCTTTCTTTTGTTCTCACAAGAGAGCTGCAATGCATGTTCCATTGGCTTTGCCTAGTCGTTACTGACTTCCCCATTTCTCCATCCTGTGGTCCGGCCCTCACAAAACTCACATGATGTTCTCCAATGAAATCTCAACATTCCCTTTGAATTTCTGAACATTACCTTGAAGTTATTTTCAGTGTTTGACTTCTGGACACTCACAGCTAGGCAGATGCATCCCTTCCAACTTCCATCATGACTTCAAGCTATAGATTATACATACTACCTGTGACCAACTCTTACTCTTTCTGCCTTTTCTTCCCTGAGGCACTTTCATATCACCCAATTTATACCAAATTGATTGAATATCTAGAAGTTTTGAGCACTCATTACCTTTATAAGCAATTTCCCCAAGGGGGGTGGGGTGCTCTTGTTTTTGAGTCGATGTATTTCATTGGCTTTGAACTCACCAAATAGGATACACTAACTTGCCAGTGAGCTTCACAGATCTGCCTGTCTTTTCTTCATGAGCTCTGGGGTTCTATGTGCATGTTACCACATTCAGATTTTGCATAAAAACAGGTTCTAAAGGATTGAACTCAGGCCCTCTTGCTTTCAGGGAAGCACTTTACCAACTGAGCTGTTGTTGATTTGTTTTGTTTTGAGAACACATTTCAGTATAGTCCTGGCTAGCCTTGAGCTCATATAGACCAGGTTGGCCTCAAACTTACGGTAATCCTCCTGTTTCTACCTTCCTATTACTGAGATTACAGGTCTGTGCTGCTGTGTCAACCCTGAGCACATAGTTTCATAGGAGTAACAACGGTGAACATTTGTTGAGCATTGGTCACCATTATAAAGAATCCACATGGCTCTAGGTTAAGCAACTTAGATTTGTGCAGTATTTAAAGTTAACCAACCAACATCTTAGTAATGATCAAATGCAACCATGGGTCACAAACTCTGATGTGCAGAAGTCACAAGACACCTCATCTCTGTACTCTGTGGCTTTGCTACAATTATGTGTATGTTGGCACCAACTTGTCAGCCAAAAGCAAGAATTAACGGTGACTTCTGTGATCCTGGATATCTTTAGCATTGTTATGTAGCAATTTCCTCTGAGTTTATATTACCCATCTGGCATGGAGTTCATTAACAATGAAAAGTACAACTCAGGAGATTCAGGAAGCCGCTGAAACTTACCAGATGCATTAGACCCCCCCATCCCCAAATTTTTAGAAGTAGTGATGACCACTGAGAGACACTCTTAATCCAATCTGCCTGGAAGATAGAGACTAGTCAAGTTATTTTTAAGAGGATTGGAACACTTAAGTTGCCTGGGAATGACCTTTCACCAACCCATCAAACCACTTGCAAATCATTCACTGAGTTCCAAGGATGCAGCTTTCCTAAGCAACTACCCAGACTGGGGAGGGCTTTTGGCGATCCAGCTGTCTTTGAGTCATTATAATTAACCCCTCACCATCCCCCTTTAAGTAACCAAATAAACTCCTTGGTTTGTCAAATTTGATTTTGCTGGTATCCTTACATTGGTCTTTCATTGTTTTCCTGTCTGTGGCTAATAGAGGTTTGTTCACCTCCCCATGGGAATAATGCCATACATCAAGCATCTTGTGTTTGTAAGCTGCAGCACATAACAGTCAGTATACATGACTTTTCTGCCTCATGTTTGCACAAAAGCAATCCAATTCTCATCAAAGGAAAAGCCAGGATCAAATGTTTATCTACCTAAGCCATAAGCAGCCATATACAATGACAAACTAGTTGGAGAATATGTAATCAGTTGACTTAAGGGAAGCATCATAATATATGTAGCTTGTGCCCAAGGGAGGGAGCAAATTGTTGGCTAGAGAATTTTGTTTTTAATTAAACAGGTAATGTATGCTTGTGTGCCATCCTTTAAAGGAAAATGTATTCACCACAGAGGCATGAATCCTATTAGGCCCTCCCATACATAAACGGTATGGGTGATTAGCACTGATTGCTGTACTATTAGAGACCTATGCGTGCAGTGTCTTGATTGTAGCATGACTGGATCCTGAAAGAGCTCCTATATGCTTTGCCCTGAATTGTGGAGACTTGGAAGGGCTGCAGTTTACCTGGAAACTCAAATGCAGATTTGCATATTTGTGGGTGGGGTGTGAATTCTTTCTGTATATATAGGATAAGGAAGGAGAAAAACCACAGAGGGATTGAAATGATGGAGACTCCATCGTTTGCATCTTTGGCAGAGCTGATGTCCCTGCCCATGCAAGAAGGTACCTGCCCATCACATTGGTTGGCGCTACCTCAGAGATTTCAGACTGTTGTATATAAAGAGATGCTACCCTCTGGATTACCTGCTCCTAATTACAGTGATCTTGGTTCTTGTCTCCTGAGCAAGAAAGTATTCTCACCGGGGCACAGTTGAAGTGACCAAGTGGTCAAGATTTACTTTCAGCAACAACAGTAACAGAAGCAAAGTAGACAGTGGTGGGGATCTCTCTCTCGTACATGAACCTGGGAATTTCTGCCTAGCATTTCTCCCTCCTTGCTGATGCCTAGGGTGATCGGGGGATGTTTCCCTTCTAGAATAATCAAAAGGTTTCTTAGAAGCCAGACCTATACTAAAGTGTAGTACAATTTGATGCATTTGCTGTAAGAATACATCTAAAGGTGCATTTATGCATAATGTTGAAGAGCTTAAAGGGGACAAGACATCATGCCTCACCCGTGCTTTTCAGGGATGGGTTTCATGGTATGCTGTTCCCTTTTTCCAAGCTCTGTCCCTCCCCCTATCTTCGTCAGCTTGGCTATCCAACTGTAAGACCTCTTACTTATCTTTCTAGGTGTTCCTAATGTCACCACTTTGACTCTTATAACCGTCTAACTCACATTAAGTCTTAATCAAGTTGATTCTGTCCTGTTCATCCAATCATACCTTTTACCCAACTTGTTCACTTCTAATATTAGTGTCTCATTCTGGAAGTCCTGGAAGGAGCTAGATGTTCAAAAGACACTAAACATATCTGGATTTTCCTAACTGCCCATCCAAAGCCAAAAGATGTCTCTAACTGCATCACCTCACCTCCTGTGATGGGTGATACTGACTGTCAACACAACAAGATCTAGATCCAGCAAAGAGATAGCCCTCTGGGCATGCTTGTGAGTGAGTCTGGACTAGGCTAATGGAAATGAGAATACTCACTCCAAATTTCAGCAGCATCAATACACAGACTAGGGGTCTTCAAGTTCAATAAAAATGAGAAATTGAGCTGAGCACCAGTAGTTATGCTCTGTGTTTTCTGACTGTGGATGCCGTGTGACTAACTGCTTCCCATTCCTGTTGCTGTGTTTTCTCACCATGATAGAATGTACTCCCTTAAACCACGAGCCACATTAAAGGCTTCTTTTCTCAAGATCCTCTTGCCAGATAGTTTGTATTAGCAGTGGAAATGAAATTAATATATGCCCTCCCTCCACCTCTTCCTCTTCTTTCCCTTCCTCTATCCTTCCTTCTTACTAGCTCACCTTCGCTTTTTCATCTTTTCCCATCTTTCTGTGACTAGGTGTCTCTGTCTCTGTCTTTATCTCTTCGTGTGTATGTGTGTGTGTGTGTGTGTGTGTGTGTGTGTGTGTTTGTCTCTGTCTCTCATTTCTGAATTTATAGAAGAGCTTTTAATCAAAAGCTGTTGCTGACTAATTCAACAAACTCAAACACTTGTCAGATCCCTCCATTCTTCTTGAGTTATTAAGTCAGTGTCCTGCCTCCAGTATGCAGGCAACATTTATTCTGTCTCTTTTGATTCAAACGTGTAGGCTTTGTGCCCGAACTCCAATTCCCCTCTCACTTTCCTCAAGGTTTCTTTCTTACCCAACCAGCTTATCCTTGCCTACTCCCCCCCCACCCACTCTGATTGTGCCAGAACATATTTCCCAAGTCACTAGAAACATCATTTTCACATAAACAGATAATGAATGCCTGTCAGAAGCTTATGTAACTTCATATGGAGGAAATGAGCAGGATGACAGGCCTGAGTTGACAAAATAGGAGGAACTCAAACTTTTATACTCTATGGAGAAACAAAGGCCAAAGAAAGTCTTCAATAAAATGAACCTGCTGTCCAAATATGACGTAAGATCATGTGAGTCATTTTCTTTGCTAAGCAATGCAAACAAAACAAAAACAAAAGAAGAAAGATAGGAAAAACATCATACCTTACTATGTTTACACAAATTTCCCTTCAAGTTATAGGACATGAAATAGCAACTATAAAAGTAAGAGACTAAGATAAGTCCTCTTGCTAATGACATCCAAAGGCCATACTGGTTTTGGTGGTTGTGGTGGTGGTGTTTTTGTTTGTTTGCTTATTTGTAAGTTCTCTGTGTGTTCTTTTTTTATATGAGTGTGTCTGTGTGTGTGTGTGTTGTTGTTGTTGTTTTGCTTGCTTAGTGGTCTTATTTTTGGTTTGGTTTTGTTGTTTGTTTCTGTTGTTTTGAGAAAGAGAAACAATCTCAGTGACCTGGCTAGTCTGGAACTCACAGAGATCAGCCTGCCTCTGCCTCCCAAGTGTTGATCTTAAGGCACACACTGACCCCTTGGGCCCCTGCATACGTTTTCTTCACCAATACTCTGCTGTGTGCTTTTGTTTACAAGTCGCTACCCAATAACTAGCAAACCTTGAGTTTTTTGTGAAGTTATTTTTCTAGTTGTAATTACAACCATAATCATTAAACTTTAAACCCAGGGCATAGAAAATCCAGATGGGATTGAGACCATCAATTTTTCCTAAGAGCTGGTCTGGGACTTACATGATGAGGAGAGGGAGGGAAAGAGGGAGAGGGAGAAGGAGAGTGGGAGAGAGATGGAGAGAGAGGGAGAGGAAGAGGGAGAGGGGGAGAGAGNGAGAGGGAGAGAGAGGGAGAGGGAGAGGGAGAGGGAGAAGGAGAGGGAATGCACATGATGGAGCTTTGGAGATGTATTAGCTCATCCAAATGGCACATCCTCTGAACTTTAGACTTCACCAGTCAGGTAAGTTGGCCCTTCCTAACACAAAAATCAAAACATATCCTCTCTACTGGGTCCATTTCTTTGGTCACACTAGATAACGTATTCTTTCTCCTTTTGTGATGTAAGCATGTCGTTCTGAGGATGAACTCCCACCATCACAAGTCAGAGACAAGTGTTATCCCGGAACTAGATGATCAATTCCAGGTGAAATATCAATTCTGTTGCTTCTATATTACTCAGATGACATCATTTTGTTACCATTGTCCACATGCATTTACACAGGCATTCTTGAAGGAATGTCCAATGGGTACCCTATTGCTGCAGGTGGTAGCAGTCTTTCTTTTTCCTCTAGTGGTAAGACCCCTAAATGTCTTTAAATGCTAGTGGGCTCTTACCATCCAGCAAATATCCTCTGGCTCTGAGCGTCAAAAGATGGTTCAGCTGACCTTCGGAAAAGGAAGGCTGTGAATCCTGTCACTTTTTGGTTATCCTGGGTCAATCTGTATGAACTACAGAAGACTCATTTGTTTGCTTGGTTTTCTGACTCTTGAGCCTCTCTCTTCCCTTAGGGAATGAATGTTCCAGTTTGGAGGAACAGCTACAGCTGAATGTCCCACTATGTTTGCTGAGAGTCCCCCACCCCATGCTTGCTGAGTGTTCAAGCAAGCATGTTAGATGCCAAGTTCATCTCCTTTTCCTCCACATTACTTTGAGAAGAATTCAATTCACTCTTCCACCTCACTCCCTTACGGTAAGTCCCCATTGACCTCCGAGTTCAGTCTTTCTCCCCTATGGCAGCAGACTTGGATTAAGACTTCTTATTAATTTTTCCCACAAACTTCATAATGACTATCCTTTAAGACTGGCAACATCTGCCTGCATCTCCTCCCATGCTTCTACCAAAACCAGGAATATAACTTTCTCCAATAACACTCACTGTCATGCTAAAAGCCTAAGACATAGTTTTCAGTGATGGTGGCACCATAAAGTTAGTGAATGTGACTGTGACTCGTCTTTGCTGTATTATGTGGGTGATCTCCTTCTGTCCACTCCTTTTAGTTGTCCCCATCTGGCTTATCCCATGAGTCATCATCCTGATTTTAATTGTCTACTGACATTGATTCTCATGAAATTCACTCCCATGAAAATCTCTTTAGAGTCACCATTAGTAAAGTGAACGCTATTATGCTCATGTAGTGTCCGACTTGGTCTTGTCCCAGAAATAATCCAAGTGGGTTTCCTTTGATTACACCATAGTGTCAAGACCCATCCCCTATTCTAAGCATCATTCTACTGAAGGATCTTAAGCCTTTGGGATTGCCCCTACTGCTAAATGCTACCTACATTTTCCTGGTATGAACCACAGCTCTACCCAGTCACATTTGATAACCACATCTTTGAAGTTCACAGTCTGTACCTTTCAGAGTCCATGAGCAAAGACCTGACAGAAACATGAAAAGGAGACGATTTATTTTGACTTGGATCGTGTTTTCAGAGAGATTTCAGTCTACTATGACTTGAAGGCAAGGTGGCAGGAGCATAAGGCTGATGCCTGTTCATATCCTGGAAGCCAAGAAGCCAAGAAAGTAAACCAATATTATCCCTAGAGACTTTCTTCCACCATACAGTCCCACATTCTAAAGTGCTATTTAGCATAGTGGTTCTCAATCTTCCTAATACCCTTTAATACAGCTCCTAATGTTACAGTGACCCCCAATCATAAAAATATATCCTTGCTACTTCATAGCTGTAATTTTGCTACTGTTCTGAAGACAATGTAAACACCTGATATGCAGGATATCTGATATGCAAATCCAAGGCGGTGTGATCTACAGGTTGAGAATCGCTGCACTATAACCTTCAAAATAGTACCTCCAACTCAGGATTGAGCATTCAGGACATAAGCCTGTAGAAAAATTTTCAGATTCAGACTGTAACAAAGGTATAAAAGGTAAAAACTTTTAAAGGGAATTCCAACAAAGGAGGGGCTGGAGGAAGATATTGTCTTAAAAGTAAGATTGGAAAACTTTGCAAAGCCATGTGACAGATTTCTAATTTAAATTTACTGAATATCCAAGAGACTGGCATTCCTGAAGTGCATGGAAGTCATCAAAGGACAAGATAAGAGATGAATATCTTTAGAATTGAGAGGAATTTCCATCAATGAGTAAAGGTTGCCAAGCTTGATGACATGAGTTTGATCTCTAGGACCCACATGGTGAAAGGAGAGAACTGTGTCAAGTTGTCCTCTAACTCTATATATGCATGTTGCAGCATGCCTCCACTATGTAAATAAATATATAAATAAATAAACGTAAATAAATACATAATGAAGGTAATAGAAATGGAGAGAATTGAAAGATCCTATACACAGTGGCTAAGAATCAACAAGTATAAATTTATGCTAAACAATTTGTTTGTATTGGAATTGTAACCTTAACACATGAGCCTAAGCACCAAGAATTTGGAGGGTTATTAAAAAAAAGCATTAAATAAAAGATGTCAAGAGTCCTTTTTTTGTCATGCTCCATCACCTCTGAGCATCTCCAAGACAATGTCAATGACACTAAATACCCTAGCAATGCCATCTGTATCCAGGTGCTAAGAGAAATCAATGAGGATGGCACACCTGATAGAAGACATCTCTAGACCAGGCAGAAGGAATAGCATTTAAGCTCAAACCCATAAATACTCCCATACCCATTCCCCTCACTTACCAGCTAAAGCTCCAGGTGCTGTGTAGAAGTGACCAGGAGACCTAGACAGACACATAATTTGGGGTCCCCCATAAGCATGTCTTCCTGGAGCTAGAATGACTCTGAGAAATACAGCCATAGCTGTGCAGCCTGCTCTCTAACAAAGGCTGCTTGAGGAAAGAAGCAAAGCAGGTGGGCCTGTCCAACCCACTTAGCCCAGGTGGGACACATACCAGGCATGTCAAGGTTTCTTAATTAATCGTTCTTACTGCCTTCTGCAAGCTAAAGCTGTAATTTCCCAAGACAATCCAAGGTGACACAGGACCCTCTTATAAAGGCATTAATTAGGAACATCTTGTTCCCCATGGCAGGGGTGGAACGGATCCTTCTGACTGCAGTGTATATTTATTTAGAGCTATTACCACATAATATTTACAAGATACTTAACATGCATTAATTACCCTGTAAGAAACTCTATGATTCTGATTGCGTTGTTCTGTCACGACTATAAAATGCACCCCTTTCCACACGTAGACACATTTTTTTTATCACCTTGAGAGGAAAGAGGAAAAAAAATTAAAATTAATTGCATGCCTATTAAGTGCTTCTTTTTAAGAGAAAACGTGCAACTGATGTAAAAATGCAAGCCAGGAAATGCTTGAATCAAGAGCAGATAGCGCCCACTTCTAGACACACTCTACTGTTTTTATGAGCATGTTTTACAATCCATTCATTATGCTGTCTGTCCTTCTGAAAGCTGGTTATTATATTGCTCATACAGAGAAACATGTGAATGGCTGTGCAATAAGCCGTGAAAATCAGGACAAAACTGAATATTTCTGATGCTATTTGAATCTGTCTCCCTCAGATCACTGCCTTAAAAATTCTTAGGGGAGCATCTTCCCTTCTGACACCCACTCAAAACTTCAGATAGTGGAGGAAGAGTTTGTGTAGAGGCTCACAATTCAAGATGGATTCCATTATGTTCTAAGCTCTTTTCTTGTGATGTGATGTGTGTGTCTGTGTGTGTATGAGAGAGAGAGAGAGAGAGAGAGAGATCTTGTATTATATATATGCACACACATGCAGATGCACAATATATGCATGCACACAGAGGACAGAGGAGGATATTATCACTCTTTGCCCTCTTCTATTGAGAAAGTCTGGACCCAGGCTGGCAGCCTACAGTTCTTATGATCCTCTGATTATTCTCCACATCCCACAGTGCTAGGGTTAAGGTGCAGGTGTAACCACACCCCGTGGATGCTGGGGGTGCTGTGGATCCAAGTTCTTACACACTCAGACATCTTCCCAGATCAATATTCTAAATTCTTATGTTCAGCCAGGCGTGGTGGCACACGCCTTTAATCCCAGCACTCGGGAGGCAGAGGCATGCGGATTTCTGAGTTCGAGGCCAGCCTGGTCTACAAAGTGAGTTCCAAGACAGCGAGAACTGCACAGAGAAACCCTGTCTCAAAAAACCAAAATAAATATGTAGAGAGCCGCGCCCGAGCCAGTTCTGCTGCCATTCCAAGTTGGCGCCAACATCCTGTCACCACCCCCAACCTGGGCCAAACAAACAAGTTCAGTGCGCATGCGCTAGTTACAAAGCCACGTAAGTCACCGCCCATCCTGGGGCGTAACTTGAGGTAATGGGCAGTCAGCCAATCCTGACGACACACGTCACACTGAGGTGTATTTAAGCGGGACCCATCTACGGCTCTTTCTCTTTCTCCACATGGTGTAATAAAGGTATGTTTATAGAAGGATTCTGTGTCCATGTCCGTACTTGCAGGCAAGGTGGTAACGTGGGCATTGACAAAATAAATAAATAAATAAATAAATAAATAAATAAATAAATAAATAAATTCTTATGTTCTGGTAAAGTTAATATGTTGGAATCTCATCTGTAGTTCAGCTGTTTTAAAATATAACATCTTGTTTGTTCATGGTAGTGCAAACATTTAATTTCAGCACCCAAGAGGCAGAAGAAGGATGATTCCTGTATTCAAGACCAGCCTGGTTTACATGGTAACTTTATGGACAGCCAAGGCTTCACAGTTTTAATTTATAGAGAACAACTTTATAGCAATGTCCTAATGAAAAGAACCATGAGAGAGCCCATTTTCTATCCCAGCCAAGTGGGGGGAAAAAGCAAAAACAAACAAAGACCAGTTAATATAAATGGGGCCTGACTAAACACCAAATCCAGTACCTCTGTCTTAGCCTTGCTTGATTTCATTAGAATGGTAACAAGGTGATTTATTATAGCATCTAGAATGTACTAAGCCATTTGATATCCAAGGAGTGGTCAGCTTCTCTGGAAGCAAGATGATCAAGTAAGGAAATTAATGTTGTACAGTTCGATCTTTGTCACAGCTCCCTCCTTGCATAGCACTACCCAGCATAAGTCATTGCGTATTACCCAGAGTAACAAAATATCCAGACTGCCTTTCAATGGTGGGAACACCCTCTCATCCAATCTATCTTTAAACAGTGGGAATACCCTCATTCATTGGGCAGTTTGATTTCATTTTCAGAGAAAAAGATATTCATTTAGCCTGAATTTGTCTCTATAAATTCTTGCCATTTGTTCTGGTGTTTGACTTCTGGGGCTACAGATAGTAGAGAAATATTCCTTCTTTTATATAAACAGTTTTGAGAGAGAGAGAGAGAGAGAGAGAGAGAGAGAGAGAGAGAGAGAGAGAGAGGTAATAAAAACTTAGTGGCCTAGAAGAGTTAAACCCAATGTAAGTATGAGGCATGTCTTTACCTTGTACCAAGGTCATGTACCAAAATCATGTAACAGGTATCCCAGTTCATTTGGATATTTACCCATAGATGAACAAGAAGTCTCATTTCCATGGCAGAGAAAGGTCTTATCTTGGAAGTTCACTCTATCCATGTCTTTCTGAGCAGCCCTTTCAACCTACCATTAGTATCTGTCTCTATTCAAGGATAAAGAGAGCCTCGGGTCTCAGTTTTCTTCCTATAGACAGTCAGCATCTTGGAGCAGGTCCCAGTACATTTGCCCATTTCCTAATTACAGTTTTCACTTTTATGATAAATGCAGGGAGCCTCTTTTACAGAGCTTACAACTTGTGACAAGCAGGCAGTAAAAGTATGAAATGAACATCTTATTCTAAGAGGGGGATTACAGTGGAGAGGAGTAGTTGACACAAATACATGTTGGAATTGATCCAGACAAGAGGAAAATTGAATACATTTCCTAGGTAATACCCAAACATTGCATGTGTTACACTGCTGAAAACTATGAGAATTATGTATTGAATTGTCTCTCACTTGCACAAAGAAATACTAAAATGTACTACTGACAACTCTTTAAGTTGCATTGCTTAGAGCATGAAATTGAGACTATTCATTCAGCGAACATACTTTGACATCTACTTTTTCCCCAGATACTATACTAGTCACCAAGGCCAGGAGAGCTAAAGACACATCTCTAAAAGTATTAAAGAGTGACAAAAAAAATTGACTGTGATGTACTATGATCCTCAACCAACATACTCATGATTCTGCCTGAAACCCACAGAAAGTGGAAAATTTAGCTCAACCTGGTAAAGTTAAGGAAGCCATCACACAACATTGATAATCGAGCTGGGAATAAAAAGGCAAATAAAATTTCCCAGAGCAAAAATGTAAGAAAAATACTTTCTATGTGGACAAAACAGCTAAGGCTGGTGGGTGGTCAATGAACACAGAAAATTCAGTGAGAATATTAGTTGTGTACCGACTTTACATCTCCGTACAGTCTCCATAGGTCCTTCGATTCTAAAAACAATAAAGTCTTCCACTACAATTGTACTACCATGATGTATACCGACACTCTATCTCTTATTCATTCGTTCTTTATCAGACATCTCCCGATCGTTCTATCGAGTTGTATATTCCCATGAACGGGATTTGGACTGTCGGATCGAGTTTCTCCATGACCTACATAGTAGGACAAAATTAACTATCGAAAGTCATCCTGTGGCCTTCATGTACACACATACACACACACTGTACAAATAAATTAAATAAAAAATCTCTCCACATAATTGAACAAGGTGTACACACATATATATATGTGTGTGTGTGTGTGTATACACATGCATATATATATATATATATATATATATATATATATATATATATATATTCACAGGGATCTGATGAATATGTTGAAAGGCAAGACAAGGAAATAAGAGAATCTAGAATATTGGGGTTCTTGTTTTAAGCAATTTGATGGATCAAGTATTCATTAA
>LR751365.1:87480-182245 GCA_902729485.2 Mus minutoides | reverse complement strand
GCTATTGTGCTGGCACCTTGCCAGTTTCCCTGCTAAATACATAATTAAATCTCACGGTCGACATGGTGTGATTCATTCCCATAAAGTGTGAAAACAAACAACTGTGCATGCGCTGTCCCCAATTTCAAATTCAAAACAAAAATATCCTGGAATCTTCTATTTCCCTGAAGTTCCAAATGTAATTAGATTGGTTTTAAAGACAAGTAGTCTTCCAGCTTCCATGTGTTAAATCCAATCTGTCAGTTAGGAATGGGGGAGGTGGGGCAAATGACTGTGAAATGTAACATCTTGATTTCCTCTCTTTATAATCAAGTGTTCAAATTGACTTTTTTTTCCCCTAGAATTATCAAAATGTCATTGCTCTCTCGTGCAGAGCCTTGTATATTTACCACTTTACAGCCAAGAGCAAATGTTCACAGGAAAGTAATCAGACACTCTGAGTGATGTTGACTAATGCAGAGCTACAGCCGGCAACCATGGGTGCAAGGGTGTAGTGGAACAGACTGGGCTCAATTCCATGGCCTGAAGTCACATGGTGTTTAAACAAGATGCCCAGTACCTCTGCATGAGCCACTACAGACCTCTTCTGTATGATAATTCTTCCATCCTTTCAATCAAAAGAGCTAGGCATACAACAGTATTCTTCCACCTGCATCCTGGACGAAAGTCAATATTGAGAGGAAAAGTAACATTTTTCAATATGAAATGAATAAAATGTATTTGCCATTATTTCAACTGGTAAAGTTCAGAATAAAGCAGAAAATGATTCTGGAAGAAAGTCACAGGTTCGCAAATTTCCTTTTAATAAATATCATATATCTTATAGTACAAGTCTAGTGCTAATACTCAAAGATACCAAAATATACAGTTTAGCTAATGTGTGAATGTAAACTTATGGAGGTTACATATATTATGTGCATGGATGCCATAAATAAACACATCACTCTCAGTAGTGAGCAATTTTCTGTTGCATTATCTAATGATTTTTTTTTACTTATAATTCTATGCTATTCTGTATATTTCCTTGTACAGGTATACCTATATTACACACTCCTCTGCCTTTTCTACATAGTAGCCATACTAGAGGACATATTTCTTAAACATGGCTTCTACGTTCTGCCTCTATAATTCTAATTCTGCTCTTTCAGCTGTGAATTCTTTTCCCCAAACTGTCAAAACACCTCCCAGAAATTTCACAGCCCAACTTAAATACCACTGACATCTAAATATTTGTCTCCCCTTAACCTTGCATATTTTGTTTGTTCCACTCTAGTAGCATTGAGGTAAATGGTGATGTTCTGGAACACTTCCTTATATATTTTTTTCCTCTTTTAACCTATGAACTGTAAAGCTGATTTTAAAAGAATAACACCTTACCTGTTTTTTAATCAAATTCAAAGCTAAGAACAGGAATTTTAAGACAATCCCTGCTCTTACACAATATGTTGATTGGAAGAAGAAATTACTTTTAAAAAATTCAGAGGAGGTGGTAGACCTGGTGATGCACATATATAAGCACATTGAAGTACAAAGCAAGGTGGTTGTGGGTTTGAGATGGACCTGGGCTACATGATGCTCTGTGGAGAGGAAGGAAGGAAGGAAGGAAGGAAGGAAGGAAGGAAGGAAGGAAGGAAGGAAGGAAGGAAGGAAGGAAGGGGGAGAGAGAGAGAGAGAGAGAGAGAGAGTAGGGATGAAGGTGGAAGAAGGGAGGAGAGAGAGAGAGGGAGGAGAGAGAGAAAGAGAGAGAGAAGTTGCAGAGAAGGAAACAAGAATGTTTAAAAATACCTATAATCTTTGTATCTTCTTTACACCTTGTGTGGTCAAATAATATACAGATAATTTGACTTGGAAAAAGTATACTCTACTGTATAATACACTACATTTACACTTGTCTGCTTACTGTATACCTTACACGATAACTCAATAGGCAAACCTGCATAATTCTTTACTGTTAAATACTGATTCTCATGAGTCCAACTTTTGGTCTATTCTCTGTTTTATTTAGAATTAAATTTTGTAGTTTGCTTAACATGCTCTAAAGTTATTTTCAACCTATTTTACCCTCACATTTATTTTTCTGGTTCAAGTTATATTTTCCTGCTCTTCCCATGTTCAGTCAATTAGTCTTTGGATTAATCCTCAAACTTGTGTCTCCTGCTTGTGGCATTGCAGCCACTAATGCTGTAGCTAGTCCACCCATGACATTATTACCTAAATAATAATCACCTCCCTTACCTCCTATTGCAATTCACCTGAGTTAAAGCATGTCCCCACCTTATTATCTTTCACATCTTCATTGAACAAATTTCTCAGTAAGGTCTGAAAAATCACTTTTCCTGTGTTCACCTCACTTTTCAATGGACATGTCACTATCTCCTTATTTAACTCTCCTTGTGTCTCTCTCCCTGAATTGTGCATTATAAATCTCATAAATCTCATAAGGGTAAAGATTTGTGTCTGTTTTCTTATGTTGTTGTTTAGTTGATACATAACTGGCATATAACTGATACTTTAAAATATTTGTGGCATATAATGGATGTGGTAATGAATGTACTTTAGCTAAATCTCCTACCTTCAAGGTTATTTAGAAGAAATTGCTTTTATTCCACTTTGACTATATGCAATTGCATTGTAAGTTACCATAACTGATCAGTTTAGGATTAGCATTCTATCTCCAAAACATACTCATCCTTCTCTACCCGGGCTGCTTACTCAGCTCTTGTGTCACTAACTTGACCACAAAGACCCTCCTTCTCCTTCTCCTTCTCCTTCTCCTTCTCCTTCTCCTTCTCCTTCTCCTTCTCCTTCTCCTTCTAGTCAGCCACATTTGCCCCAAACCTGTTGCCCTTAAATAATTACATACCTTCACAGTAAATTGGTATATCAAGAATCTGAGAATAAGATGTTTATCAATCTAAAACACTATTGGATATTTTAATAAGACTCACTAAAGGCAAGTCAATGTAAAAAGACTTAAATTTTATAACAAGAAAATATTTAAAAATAAAAATAACTTTATTCTCTATAAAATAAAAATGTAACTATTAGGCATACAATACAGGTATAATGTTTGTAAAAAATAAAAACTTTTATAGTAAATATACACTAACTAAATTCCCTACATAAGGATGTATATGTATATTTTAAATTTATAAGAAAATATTTAAGTTTCATATGTGCACATTACTTAAATTAACTTTATCATTAAATAGATTCATCAACAGAGGTGATATGAGAGATGTAATCTTTAAGCTTCTCAATTTTCATATCAATAAAATGAAGAAAATACTAGTTATGTTACCTATAGGAAATATCTTGTAAGAAGAAAATAAAGTGCCATATCATGAAGTTCCCTGAAAAGCTATTACACATGTAAGCTGGTGTCATAATTAAATGGATCTAAGAAGAAGCTGAAAGTAATAAAAGACACCTTTACTCCTTCATTCCCCTTAGACATGTTCTTTTCTGGAATTATCAGTGCATTTTCACATAAGACTATTCTAAACTTGAAAATTCAAATGCATCAGGCATTCCAAGCATAACTGGAGCAAATTCAAATGAACATCAGATTTCCATTTAAATCCAATTCTCTCCATATCTCCTTCCTCTCTTTCAAATCTCAGAACACTCATTCCTCTTATAGCTGAGATCCTGTCTCAAGAGTCAAGGAGCTCACTCAGGTCAAAGTCCTACCTGGGGCACAAACTATCACCAGGGAGCCCAGCTGTGCCTGCATACTAAGAAAATGCCACCCAGAGCCTGAGTGTCTCCTGAACAGGATCTTCAAGTGCTGGCAGAATGCCACAAAGCTGTCAATGACTGTGAGAGTGCTCCTTTTGGGAGCCCCAGCTATCCAGCCTTTCCATTCCATCACCTCAGCCTGGGCAAGTGGCACCCAGACCCTTGGTTGCTCTCCAGTGGTCAGGCTGTTGTTCTCTGATCCATTTTGTAAGAAATGTGAGAGAGAGCTGCAGGAGGTATCAGGTTTAGCTAGGTGTGTGCAACTTTGAGATCATTCTGGAAGATTTGGTGTGCAGGGCATGAGGTTTGTCTTTAATCTTTACTAATGACCATGTTGTGATTTTTGTGCACAATTAATAAATTCTTAGGACTTCAATTCCCTCATTCCAAAAATAAAAAATAAAAAGATATAAAATATAGCTACTTCAGAGGGGAAAGTACAAAGACATTTTTTGATAATTAAAAGTAAATAACTTAAAGCACCAATTTGTCAGGACTTACAAAATTGAAAGATGATATTATCATTACTATAATTTACCAACGTATACAAGAAGTCAACACATGCCCTCATCACTAACGCAGTAGATATTCTCAATTAATGACCACTGAAAAGGAAATTTTTGTTTTCTCTAGGAAAGTTGCACTTGTGTAAACAAACTACTCTTAAGGGTAGGCTGCATGCTCAGCAGTAGATGGCCAACAGAAACAACAGGTAAAGGTCGATGAACTTGGCATTGCATATTTAGTATGACTAAGTTCCATTTCTTTGTCTTTCAAGTCAGAAGGGCAAGCTGTTCGCATCATTTGAGTAATGCCTCTGTGTTTTCCTTAGCCACACTGTCCTATGTTGGCATACATAGTCAGAGCCATTGTAGGCACCACAAAGTATGCACAGTGCAACTGCCATAAAGATGTGTCTATTTTTAATTATCTCCAAATGTCAATACCATGCTGTTTAAAATACAGGAAAAAAACATTATTAAGGATACATAGTAGTTATAATAATTATATATACAATCTTTATATATTTTATCTGTTTCATTATGTTTTTTTTACTTTATTAATTGTAATTTTTAAATTTTTATTTATAATTTCCCTCCCTTTACTCCTCCCAACTCAGCTCCACATCCCCTCCTAACTGGATCCACCCCCATTCTGTCTCTCATTAAAAAACAAACAGGAATCTAAGAGATAATAATGAAATAAAAAATAATAAGATTGGTAACAAATCTGAATAGGACAAAACAAACAGAGGTAAAGAGCCCAATAAGTGGCAAAAGAAACAGATATAGATGTAGAGATCCATTTGTGCACACATGAAAGAATCCCATAAAAAAATAAAATCAAAAGTAGTCACAGAGATGCAAAGAACTCAAGGGGTAAAGAAAAACATTTTTTAAAAATAAAAAAGGTGAGATTAAAAAAAAAAGACAGAAGGAGAGAGGTAGGAAGGGAGAGGGAGGAGAGGGACAGACGGAGGGAGGGAGGGAGGGAGGGAGAGAGAGAGAGAGAGAGAGAGAGAGAGAGAGAAAGAAAGAAAGAAAGAAAGAAAGAAAGAAAGAAAGAAAGAAAGAAAGAAAAAAAGAAAGAAAGAAAGAAAGAAAGAAAAAAGAAAGTAAACAACATTATAAGATGAGGAACCACCAAAGATGCCCTTGAGTTGGTTTTCTGTTGGCCATCTACTGCTGAACATGTATTAAATGAAACTTGTTTCCACGGTGCAGATTCCTTAAAGAAAACTAAATTTTCATTTAAAAAGGAACACAATGAAGAAGCATGAGCAAGTGTCTCTGGAAGGGTGAAAAGTCCTCTGGGTGGATGAACAAGAGTGATGTAGCTGGATCTTGTGGTAGTTCAAGTCCCACTTCCCTGAACAAAACACCATATTTTCCACAGTGGCTATACAAGTTTACAGTTACCCCATCAATTAATGAGTGTTCTCCATATTTCACATCCTCAGCACCATGAACTGTCATGTCTTTTAAGAAGAAGGAAGACCAAACTGTAGATGCTTCAATCCAACATAGAATGGGGAACAAAATAATTACAGAAGGTAGAGAGAAGGAGGGACTTGGAAGAGAGAGCCATTCTGATGGTTAAAATATGGAATCGCAAAGTATTTGAATTTGCATTTCCATAGTGGCTCTTTCTTTAGCCCAGAAATGTTCTTGTCCAAAGGGAAAACAGGGACAAAAAAAATGGACAAGAGACTGAAGAAAAGGTCATCCAGAGACCACCCCACCTAGGGATCCATCCCATCTGCAGACACCAGACCCCCATATTTTGTGTGGAACACAATTAAAGAAATTCTAAGAGGTAAGGTCACAGCACTACCACCTTATAAAAAAAAAAAAAAAGATTATTAGTAACAACAGTATCCTTTAAAGCTCTAGAACAAAAGGAAGAAATCAAACGAAAAAAGAGTAGTTGACAAGTAATCAAACTCAGGCCTGAAGTTAGTTGTATAGAAATGAAAACGAAAACAAACAAACAACAACAACAACAAAGAAATAATGATACAAAGAGACATTTCAAGTGTTTCTCAGACATTTGAGTTTCCTTAGTTTTTGAGAATTTTGTATTTATATCTATATCCCACTTTTTATTGGATTATTTGTTTTCTTGATATCCAGTTTTTTAGTTACTCATACATTTTGGATATTAGCCCTCTATCAGATGTGCAGCTGATAAAACTCTTTTTCCATTCTGTAGACTGACACTTTGTCTGAATTATGGCGTCCTTGGCCTGCAGAAGCTTTTCAATTTCATGAGCTACCATTCATTAATTATTGATTGTAGTGCCTGCACTATTGGTGTTCTATTCAGAAAGTAGTCTCCTATATCAATGAGTTCAAGGGTATAGGCCACCTTCTGTTCTATTTGATTCAGTGTGTCTGGTTTTATGTTGGGATCTTTGATCCATTTGTAGTTGAGTTTTGTGCAAGATAAGTATGGATTCATTTGGATTCTTCCACATGCACACTGCTAGTTTGACCAGAATCATATGTTGAAGATTATTTCTGTGGGTCTGTGCCTTTTAGTTAATTGATTCTCTTAAATAACAAACTCTTTGTATCATTATTTCTTTGTTGTTGTTGTTTTTGTTTGTTTGTTTGTTTGTTTTTGTTTTCATTTCTATACAACTAACTTCAGGCCTGAGTTTGATTACTTGTCAACTACTCTTTTTTCGTTTGATTTCTTCCTTTTGTTCTAGAGCTTTAAAGGATACTGTTGTTACTAATAATCTATTTTTCTTTTTCTTTTTGTATAAGGTGGTAGTGCTGTGAACTTACCTCTTAGAATTTCTTTAATTGTGTTCCACACACATATGGGGGTCTGGTGTCTGCAGATGGGATGGATCCCTAGGTGGGGTGGTCTCTGGATGACCTTTTCTTCAGTCTCTTGTCCATTTTTTTTTGTCCCTGTTTTCTCTTTGGACAAGAACATTTCTGGGCTAAAGATTTTGAGATGGGTGGGTGGCCTGATCCCTTAGCTGGGGCCATGCCTATCTACCGGAAGTGGTCTGTACAGGTTGTATCTCCCCTTAGTTGGGTATTTCAGCTAAAGTCATCGTCATTGGCTCCTGGGAGCCTCTTGCTTCCCTGGGTATGGGACTTTCTAGTCACTACCCCCAGTTCCCAGCTCCACATCCCCCACTGTTACATGCTTCCATTCAATTTTCTGACCCTCTGTACTTTCTCTTGTCCTTTCCAATACCTAATCCTGTTTCCCTTTTCCCCCCTCCCCATCCTCTCTCTCTCTTCCAAGTCCCTCCTTCCCTCTACCTTCTGTAATTATTTTGTTCCCCATTCTATGTTGGATTGAAGCATGTACAGTTTGGTCTTCCTTCTTAAGCTCTATATGGTTTCTGGATTATATCATGGGTATTCTGAGCTTTTGAGTTATATCCACTTATCAGTGAACACATACCATGTGTATTCTTTTGTGTCTGGGTTACCTCACTCAGGATGTTATTTTCTAGTTCCATCCATTTGCCTGCAAATTTCATGAAGTCATTGTTTTTACTACCTGAGTGAGGCAGGGAGTAGGTGTGTTGGGGGAGGAGCACGCTCAAAGAGGAAAAGGAGTGAGCATGGGGATGGGATGGGGGGGGTTGTGGAGGGGTAATCAGGAAGGGTGATATCATTTGAAATGTAAATAAAATGATTATTAAAAAATTGTTCTATAGGAGATAGATTCTCCTTAAATTTGGTTTTTTATCATGGTACAACCTATTCTATTTGAGATAGTTATAATCACTAGGTGCTAAAAGTTTATAATCTGCCATGATCCCATAGTCTACATCATTACAGTGTCAACAAAATTCTTTTATGGGAATCTGTAAAATACAATTCTTCTTTCTGAAATACTTGACTGAATTTTGTTATTATCCTCATGTATATACTTTATTCTCCCTTTGTATATGTGTATATCCTTAAATAATAATTGTACTATATAAATAAATAGTATATGGATTTTTCTACTCATTTCCTTCTATCGCCTCTTTTTATTAATTTTGTCCTTGGATAATTTCATGTATGCATATAATCTAATATGACTACTCCAATCTCTGTCAATGCCTAGTCTACCACTCCCTTACCAGTCCCTTCCAAAGAATAATGTTTTATGATTCTTTAAGCTTAAACAGGCCTATCTGTGTGACAATTAGAATGGTACTATCAATTAGAGACCAAAGAATCATCAGTGGACACACATGAAGTCAATGACTCCTATCTCCATCCTGGAAACTACAGCTCTTGGTTTTGTTCAGATAATTACATTGTCTCTATTGTATTCATTTTCACTGCTAACTATTATTAAGTTACCGTAACCTGAATGCAATGATCTAGTGACATGATTCTGGGCACTTAAATGTTGACCTTTTATGTGACAAGCAATGGATTGCTAATCAGTCTAACATAGGTGATTGAATCAAGATATTACAAAGATATTTATAAGATTGTTATTGCCAAGTCTCTAGCATGCACCTACTAAACATTTTTAGGATTAGACTTGGGGAAAACACCAAGCTGCTCCATTCAATCCAGAAAATTCAAGCAAAACAGAATAGAAATAATATATGATATATAGGCTTGAACAATATTAGAAAACTAAACAAAAATATGATGCATGTGTCAGAATTTATCAAAGGCAAAGAGCCCTTGTTGGGATGACCTTCAAGCAAAAGGAAAGAAAGCATTTTGGGGGGAACTGAGCAAACATTGATGAGAGAGCTATCTGCTGTATCCATAGTTTAATAGGAAAAATACTATGAATAAAAATAAGAGGCACAAGGAAATAAATACCATGAATGAATTCTTCCTCCTATCAGACACACTCACTGGAACCCAAGGACAGAGGATCCCTTAGTGTGAGGTCAGGAACACAGAGCTAGAAGTAAGATAAAGAATGAGAGAGTGCTAAAGACTATTTCTTAAAGGGTAGCTGGAAAGGACTGTGCTCACAGGTAGAGAGAAATTGGTTCATGAGCTTATTCTATTATTTTACTCTCCTGTCAGTAGGAATATGAAAGCTCTACATCATCTTTGGTGCATAAGGTGCATAACCTTGATTTTTGCCAATCTGATTGTTTTGGCATTGCATTCTATTTAAATATAAGCAAGTTTTGTGGCTGTTATAGGTGAACATACTTTCTTATATTTTTTTAAGAATATATAAAATTCTTATATAAAATTGGTGATTTTATCTTCTGTGACTTTTTCCTTAATTTCCACTATTATTTTTAAATCTGCCATCCTTAGATGTCTTCTTATTCTCTGTGCCAATCTGAATAAACAGTAGTACATTTCTTATTTTGATGCATGTACCTTCTTCACTGTTGTTCTTTCCCTGTTTGGTTTTACAACTTCCATTTATTGTCCTATATTTGTGATATCTAACACAATCTAAGCACTACACATCAATAAAATTAAATAATATGGATGACAGAAAGCATTTCACCCTATGTCCCAAGTCAAGGATAAAAATGTTAGATCCAAAATGTTCTTTTTATCATATCTAGATTGCCATGAAATGACTTTTTTCTACTAAGAAAATCTAGTCTAGTAAAAGTAATAACTGGTGAATGGGGATGGGAAGATGAAGAAGAATATAAAAGGAGAAGCAAGGAACAGAGGGAGGGAGGGGAAGAAGGAGGGAGGAAGGAAGAGAGGAATAAGGAAAGAAAGAAGGAGAGACAGGTGGAGGGAGGGGGAGAGAAGGAGGGATCAAGGGATGGGGCAGAGGAATGGGAGGAGGAGGAAGACATCTATTGATTCAGAAGGCCTGTGTCTTTGATGCCAACCCCCCGCCCCTTTTGCCTTCTTTTAGTAAATGAACAAATAAAACTAAAAACACTAATACATAGAAGAGTTAAATAGGGAAGTGGAAAGGCACAAACAGTACTACCGGAAATCATTTAGTTGCTTTCATCTTGATCCAGTTTGTTCACCAAATGAGCAATAATTTTCAGAATGTCAAAAAACAGCTGTGAAATGAGTAAAGAAACGTTTATTGAGAAGCTGTCTTACTTATCAATTTGAACCAACTGAAATAAATAACTAATCAGGCTTAAGAAGACATTGATAATAAAAGCCTCTGATCCAATTTGACTGACATTAAAAGATAACAGGTCCTAAACTTGTTCTTCTTCAACTACTAAAAATTTTACTAATGGTAAATGAATCAGTTCACTAAGAAAAATTATAAAGGTCCATAAAGTTCATATGTAAGTTGGTGACTTGTTATTTTCAAATATACAGTACTTTTTAATTAGTCTAAAAAGCATGTTCATTTGCTCAAAGTGAAAGCTTTATAACCAGAAAAAAATGTGTCATGCTTCAGTTTTTAAAAGAGCTATTTGCCAAGTCCTTGAAAGTATTGCCACATTACGTATTTAAAATATCTGTGCTATAATTAAAAGTATGTAGTGTAATATTTCTTCAGGAAATCCAGTGATATAGCTGTGATAAAAACAAAAGGCACAAAAATAAATCAACAGATGCTGAAATATCCTTAGAAGAAAATTTCAATATTACTGGATTCTGAAAAATATAGAAAGTTAGTGATTTATTCCTATATTTTAATAAATGAGAAATATCAAATCAGATAAAAAATGGGAGAAACCCAAAATAAATATATGGATCTTTGATAAAGTAGACAAAATGTAGAAACCACTCAACAAAATTTACCATGAAAAATTTAACATCTATTACACCAAAAATAGAAAATAAAGGGTATCCTTTTTTTATTAGATATTTTCTTAATTTACATTTCAAATGCTCTCTTGAAAATTCCCTATACCCTCCCCTTGCCCTGCTCTCCTACCCACCCACTCCCACTTCTTGGCCCTGGCGTTCCCTTGTATTGGGGCATATAAAGTTTGCAATACCAAGGGGCCTCTCTTCCCTTTAAAGGCAAAATTAAACACAGCATTACTACTAGAGAACTTTGCAGGCTGAAAGATTGCAACAAGCTTTCTCACGCTGTGCTCAGATAGACTGGTGAGAGGTGTAGCATCCTGAACAACTCTGTGCAGAGATGCAAAGAGAGTTACAAAAGCAGGATAGATTACTGTGGACCACATTCTGACTTAAGGATTTCAAGTAATCCTAGGTGATCTCCTTTTGGAATTTTATCAGGCATGCATAGAAGAAATGGGAGAGAAGGAAACACATACCAACGTGTTTCATGAAAACAGAACCATTCTGATACAAAAGATAAAAAGATATTAGAAAAGAAAATAATCCCTAAAGAAGATAGGGATAGACCCTAAACTTCTTAAGTAAATACTAGAAAAATCAAATCAAAAAGTATAATTTAAATGGAAACAAGAAGTTAATTTTTGGAGATTTGACTTTCTGAAAATTCTTGTTAATCTTAAACTATAAGTCTGGTTATAAAAGGAGGAGCTGAAGTAATGGCAGAGCTGTTAAGTGTGTTTACAGACCTATAAGAGCCCAACGTAGTGTCCAATACCCTTGTCACACAGATCACAATGGCCTGTAACTGTATCTCCAGATGAATCTGACACATCTATCCATCACAGCCACACAGATAGATGTACATACTCACACAAAGATGCACACTTAATTAAAAATAAGATAAAACTTTTACTTTTTTTTAATTTTCTTTCTTTCTTTCTTTCTTTCTTTCTTTCTTTCTTTCTTTCTTTCTTTAAAGATATTTTCATTATTTACATTTCAAATGATATCCCAAAGTCCCCTATACCCTCCCCCCGCCCTGCTCCCCTACCTGCCCACTCTCACTTCTTGGCCCTGGAATTCCCCTGTACTGGGGCATATAAAGTTTGTAACACCAAGGGGCCTCTCTTCCCAATGATGGCTGACTAGGCCATCTTCTGCTACATATGCATCTAAAGACATGAGCTCTGGGGTTCAGGTTAGTTCATATTGTTGTTCCACCTAAAGGGTTGTAGACCCCTTCAGCTCCTTGGGTAAATTCTCTAGCTCCTCCATTGGGGACCCTGTGTTCCATCCAATAGGTGACTATGAGCATCCCCTTTTGTATTTGCCAGGCACTGGCATAGCCTCACTCAAGATAGTTATATCAGGGTCCTTTCAGCAAAATCTTGCTGGCATATGCAATAGTTTCTGGGTTTAGTGGCTGATTATGAGATGGATCTCCGGGTGGGGTAGTCTCTGGATGATCCATCCTTTTGTCTCAGCTCCAATCTTTGTCTCTGTAACTTGTTTCATGGGTGTTTTATTCTCTATTCTAAGAAGGAATGAAGTATTCAGACTTTGGTCTTCATGATTTTCTTGTGTTTTTCAAATTGTATCTTGGGTATTCTAAGTTTCTGAGCTAATCTCCACTTATCAAAGTGAGTACATATTAAGTGACTCCCTTTGTGATTGGGTTACCTTACTAAGGACAATATCATCCAGATAAATCCATTTGCCCAAGAATTTCATAAATTCATTGTTTTTAATAACTGAGTAGTATTCCATTGTGTAAATGTACCACATTTTCTGTATCTATTCCTCTGTTGAGGGACATCTGGGTTCTTTCCAGCTTCTGGCTATTATAAATAAAGCTGCTATGAACATAGTGGAGCATGTGTTCTTATTACCAGCTGGAACATCTTCTGGGTATATACCCAGTAGTGGTATTGCTGGATCTTCCGGTAGTAATATGTCCAATTTTCTGAGGAACCTCCAGACTGAAATCCAGAGTGGTTGTACCAGCTTGCAATCCCACCAGCAATGGAAGAGTATTCCTCTTTCTCCACATCCTCGCCAGCATCTGCTGTCATCTGAGTTTCTAATCTTAGCCATTCTGACTGGAGTGAGGTGGAATCTCAAGGATGTTTTGATTTGCATTTCCCTGGTGATTAAAGATGTTGAACATTTTTTCAGGTTCTTCTCTACCATTCAGTATTCCTCACTTGAGAATTCTTTGTTTAGCTCTGTACCACATTTTTTAATGGGATTATTTGAATTTCTGGAGTCCAGCTTCTTGAGCTCTTTGTATATATTAGATATTAGTCCCCTATCAGATATAGGATTGGTAAAAATCGTTTCCCAATCTGTTGGTGTCCTTTTTTGTCTCATTGACAGTGTCTATTACCTTACAGAAGCTTTGCAATTTTATAAGGTCCCATTTGTCAATTCTTGATCTTACATCACAAGCCATTGCTGTTCTGTTTAGGAACTTTTCCCCAGTGTCCATATCTTTGAGGGTTTTCCACACTTTCTCCTCTATAAATTTCAGTGTCTCTGATTTTATGTGGAGGTCTTTGATCCACTTAGACTTGAGCTTTGTACAAGGAGATAAGAATGGATCAATTCACATTCTTCTACATGATAACTGCCAGTTGTGCCAGCACCATTTGTTGAAAATGCTGTCTTTTTTCCACTGGATAGTTTTAGCTCCCTTGTCAAAGATCAAGTGTGTGGGTTCATTTCTGGGTCTTTAATTCTATTCCATTGTTCTACCTGTCTGTCGCTGTACCAGTACCATGCAGTTTCTATCACAATTGCTCTGTAGTACAGCTTGAGGTCATAGTGATTCCACCAGAGGTTCTTTTATTGTTGAGAATAGTTTTTACTATCCTAGGCTTTTTATTGTTCCAGATGAATTTGCAAATTTCCCTTTCTAACTCAGTGAAGAATTGGGTTGGAATTTTGATGTAGATTGCATTGAATCTGTAGATTGCTTTCAGCAGGATAGCCATTTTGACTATATTAATCCTGCCAATCCATGAGCCTGGGAGATCTTTCCATCTTCTGAGATCTTCTTCAATTTCTTTCTTCAGAGACTTGAAGTCATATCATACAGATCTTTCACTTCCTTAGTTAGAGTTCTATCAAACCTTCAAAGAAGACCTAATTCCAATTCTCCTCAAACTATTCCACAAAATAGAAACAGAAGGTACTCTACCCTATTCATTCTATGAAGCCACACTTACTCTGATACCTAAACCACACAAAGATCCAACAAAGAAAGAGAACTTCAGACCAATTTTTCTCATGAATATTGATGCAAAAATACTCAATAAAATCCTTGCAAACCGAACCCAAGAACACATCAAAACGATTATCCATGATGGCCAAGTAGGCTTCATCCCAGGGATACAGGGATGTTTTAATATATAGAAATCCATAAATGTAATTCACTATATAAACAACCTCAAAGATAAAAACCACATGATCGTCTCCTTAGATGCTGAGAAAGCATTTGACAAAATCCAACACACATTCATGATAAAAGTCTTGGAAAGATCAGGAATTCAAAGCCCATACCTAAACATAATAAAAGCAATCTAAATCCAACCAGTAGCCAACATCAAAGTAAATGGAGAGAAACTCGAAGCAATCCCACTAAAATCAGAGACTAGAAAAGGCTGCCCACTTTCTTCCTGCTTATTCAATATAGTAGTTGAAGTCCTAGCCAGAACAATTCAACAACAAAAGGAGGTCAAGTGGATTCCAATTGGAAAGGAAGAAGTCAAATATCACTATTTGCAGATGATATGATAGTATATATAAGTGGCCCTAAAAATTCCACCAGAGAACTCCTAAACCTGATAAACAGCTTCAGTGCAGGAGCTGGATATAAAATTAACCCAAACAAATCAATGGCCTTCCTCTACACAACGGATAAACGGGCTGAGAAAGAAATTAGGGAAACAATACCCTTCACAATAGTCACAAACAATATAAAACTTTTCTTAAAATTGAAAATGCTATAAATGATATTTATATATGAAAAGAGGAAAACTTGTGTAATAAATGTAAAAAAAATCACTTGACAAAATTTGCATTCCATTTATGATTTTTAAAAATCAAACTAAAGCATTAGACTCAGGTAGAGGACCTCTATGTAAGAGGTAGGGGACATACTATAGGAGCTAAAGGGATGGCAATCCCATAGGAAGACCAACAATGTCAACTAATCTGGACCCCTGGGAGCTCCCTGCCTAAGCCACCAACCAGAAAGAATACTTGGGCTGGTCTGAGGCCCTAGGCACAAATGTAGCAGACTACCTTGTGAGAGGATTCACTTAATCCTGTCCCAGAGAGAGGGATACTGGGGGGCTTGGGGGGGGATTCTCTCAGGGGCAAAGGGTAGGGGGAATGAGAGTTAGAACTCTGCAAGGGGGAGCTGAAAGGAGGCAAGATTTGAGATGTAAATAAATAAAATAATTAATTAATAATAAATTACATTTTAAAAATTAAAAAGCAAACTAAGTGAAGCAAACTAAGCAAAGAAAAGTTCTTCCAATTCATAAAAAGTCATCACGTACATAAAATCTATAGGCATAGTTGCATTTCCTCATTAAATGTGGGAAGTTTGTTCATGTGATTTGGGATAGCATGGAAGGGACTTTCTCATAACCTCTACTCAGTTATACATGAAGTTAATAGGAAAGAAATGAAATGTATGGTTTACATATATAAAGAAAGTAGAAAAGTGTCTCTATTTAAAGATAGCAAAAAAATGTAAAATGTGATAAAGGACCTATTTCCAAACCTCAATAGCTATTCAGTAAACTTAGCAAATTATGATATAAAGTTTATGGAAAGAATTATTTCCACTTCTATGTATTAGCAACAGTGAATTAGACAATAAACTACAGTTATAATATTGATAATTGTAGAACAAATATATAATGCTCTAAAGCAAAAGACATGTGGGATTTATGCAATTAAAACTATAACATACTACTGAGAGGAAACTTTAAAGTGTAACAACATAAAAATATATTCACAGATTGAGAAGCCTCAGTATGTTAGAATGTGAATTGTCACCAAATCTTTCTAAACATTCAGTGGAATCCCGAGCAAAATACCAGCAGAAAACCTTCTGTCGAATTGATCAGCTTACGCTGAAATTCACTGGGAAGTACCAGGATCTAGACCAATCTGTGTCTGATCAATCTTGGAGAGAAGTATGGTATTGGAGTTGTGCCTTCGAGACTTACCCAATATAAATCAATGGAGTGTGATGTCAGCAAGGTAGCACACATATCCCAGTGAAATGTAAGGAGTCTGATAATAAGCACACATGGGTACTCAGGTGTCTATGAGAGTCCAAAGCATCACAAGGGGAGTAAAAACATTTAAAAGAAATGTGTGTGACTACCCATTTATCTGTATAGCCACAGCTTCACCACATTATGCACAAAAGTTCACAGCACAACATAGATCTAAATGATAGATAAATGGCTTTATAGAACATAGATCTATAAAGCCAAATCTAGAGTGTTTTCAGAAAATATATACAGAATGTTTTATTTCTTAGGTATGTGAAGATTTCATAACAATAAAAATAGAACACATCTCCCAAAGGAAACATTTATCTTTAAAATATTTCTTTTTTAATTTATTAAAAGTTTATGTTAAAGAATTTGAAAACATATAAAATAAAATCACACAATGTATAGATTTTAACCAGACCCCCAAATTAGAATAGCTATTCTGGAACAGTGAAGCTTCACATTGGATTTCATAGTTTCACTATCAAATATATATTTACACACTTATTTACCACCAAAACACACACACACACACACACACACACACACACACACAAATCCATGATAGAGTTTAAACTGAAGAAAAAAAATATCTCTGTCATCCACCATGGCACAAATTATAAAAAGGTAAAAATCATAATATTGATCTTATCAAACCTTCAAGCATTTCTCATTAACATCAGATATGTTATATACTAGTTATATAACATATATTAATTACATATCATATTAGTTTTAAAATAAGAAATGTGCATTGCCAGCATCCATAAAAAACTGTAGTCATTACTTTCACCTACTCTTATTCAGTTTTCTTTTAATTGTGTTTTTCAAATATGTAAGTAATGCTAAGAAATAAGTTGAAAAATGTCAGAATAAATGACTTCAAAGAAGCTTGAAATCAATGTTGAAATATGTCAGACACTGAGAGATATAGAGTTATTATAGTTGAGTTACCGAGGTGGCTCTGAAGCTTTGGCTGCCTAATTACAATGGAAGAAACAAAATGAATGATATGATCCCTAATATCTAGCTTTAAAACTTCGAGAGAAGCACGGATTTTCTAACATTTAATCTTGCTAGATGAAGGGAAAAAAAAGACAAACACATCAAGGAAAGGAGACCCTGTGGCTTATAAGCAACTTAGCAGTAAGCTAGTAGAGTCTTGCTTTTAACTTCTAAGACAAGTGAACTCCTTAATTTCCCAATAGGGAAAGTATACAAAGCAAGCACAAGCTGACTATAAACAATAACAACAACAAAACAAACAAAAACAAAACAAACAAAAACAAAACAAACAAATAAAAAAAACAAAGAGGAACAAAGAGTTCCAGGACCACACTGGGAACACACAGCAACCTCACCTCCTCCACACTCTGCCCAAGAATGCCTCAAAGGAACACATGCATGTTCTGGCTCAAGGGCCAAAGTTAAGAGCAAAAGAAATTCTACTTTTGTAGGAACAATACTATAATATAAATATATAACACAAATATGACATATAGAATATTGAATGTATAATTAATGATAAGTTTATATAATATTAACTATGTTTAAGAACTCAGTTCAGAGAGAAGAGACTATCTTCATTTAGTCAGGAATCAAGAACACTTGAAAGGAAAATCTCTCAGTGTTTGGTATGAGTATGTCTGGTGCATAGCCAATGCATACAGGCTTATCTCTGGTGCAAACCAGGGACTGACTATCCACAGCAGCTAGACATCATCAATTGTTTCTTTTAATCTTGTAAGAGTTGGCATATCCACATTCTCTAAAGTGCTTGTTCTCATTTAAATTCAGTAAAGACCCAGAATCTGCATTCATAGTGAGTACTAGATGAATCTCGAATAATAGAAGGTAAGACCACATATTAGATCAACTTAGGTCAAGGGTCACCTACCACCAATATACTGATGTCTGAATCCAATCTTAGAGCAAACTTAAACAGAACACTAGACTGCAGAGGTAATGTAACTTCAGGAACTTATGATTAAATTAGGTACGTGTACTGGCTGGTTTTGTGTGTCAACTTGACACAGGCTGAAGTTATCACAGAGAAAGGAGCTTCAGTTGAGGAGATGCTAAAATTGAAGAACAATCCAGTGACTTTTAAATTATGGTTTCATATTTTCCAGTGAGTGCAAATTTTCTTTTTTTAATTTATTTTTTTACACTCCAAATTTTATTCCTCCTGCACTGTCCACCCTCGGACTGTTCCACATCCCTTGCCTCCTCTCCACTCCCACCCATCTAGAGAATGAGGACCCCAAAATATTCACGTTTCTCATTGAGCTTTCATATATGTACTTTAAAAAATCTTGCTGGGCATGGTGGCTCATGCCTTTAATCCCAGCACTCAGGAGGCAGAGGCAGGCGGATTTCTGAGTTCAAGGCCAGCCTGGTCTACAAAGTGAGTTCCGGGACAGCCAGGGCAATACAGAGAAACCCTGTCATGAAAAACAAAACAAAACAAAACAAAAACTTTGCTATTAAAAAGAAAAGAGAAATGATACCTATTCATTTTTATCTCACAGCTTAAATATCCTAACATCTACTATTAAACAAATGTATCAATGTAGCAATTATTTGGCATGAAATATGACTTATATGCTGGACTTATATTTATTACTCAACTTGCAGTCATCAGTATTAGGTGATTTGATTAACAAACATGAAAAATATAGTACAGAGACAGATGATTAAGTGCTTTGGTTTCCATCCTGAATGTATAAAATAATTTGACAATGAGCACAATGAGACTAAAGCATTTATCAAAAGAAGGGAGTATGTATTCAAAAGAAGAGAGTATGTAATATGTATTTCACCATCCATGAACATCAGATTATCATTGACAGAAAAAATTTGGTTATGTTATGTTTTTCTTCTACTATAGAGACTCTATATCTGTGTCCTATGTCTTATAAATAATTGCCAATTTGAAGAAGCTGAGGGAGTTGCTTGTGGTGGGCATTCCCTCAACAATTATAGATTTTATCATTCCTCTGTTGTTGTTTAAGTCCTAAGTTAACAATCACTAGAAATTATACTTTAAGTAGAAGATACACCATTTTATTACAAATTGATGTAATAAATTCTTTTTTTGGTGTAATTTATTAATCTGACAATAGATTTATATAAAATTCAAATAATAGATATATTAATAAAAATGTGCTTTCTTTAGATACATTGTGTCAATGGTTCACATGTATATCCAGTTATTCTAAAACTATGCTTTAAAGATGCAATTAATTCTAATGAAGACTTTCATCCTACACTGATGCCTAATCCCTATTCAGGGTGGATTAGTCAGTATTTAAATTTATCACAAGATCAAGAGTGATTAGTGGACTGTAATAGAAAAGAATCTTATGAAATTCATGGTTCCTTATCACAGACAATATTGAGGGTGAGCGCAAAACCCTGGGGATGTTATTCTGCCCTGAAAAGTCTCCCATGTGATGACTGTTCCTATGGTGTGCAATCAGGGGCAACTCCGAAGGACCAAGACCTACTTGTGGGAAGAATTCTTCCCTGAGAAACATACAACAGCATTAGAATGATTTGCCACTTTCTGATTATTTGCATTCTTGTTGAAGTTTAGCTTCACAAAGTGTGAATACAGGCCTCCCTTGTATACAAGATTTTCCAAAAGGAAAAAAGATTAAAAAAAAAAAAAAAAAGATCTTTTGAAAACAAAAGCTGAAAAAGACTTGGTGCTAAATTTCAAGTTTCACTGAAATGAATACACCAGAGGTATAGTTTAATAAGGAAAATTGCCATTTTCCTATGATTGTATTTGTGTGCTCTCAGGACAGATCTAAAAATGAATTAGCTTTGAGTGTACATATTGCAAAACTCAGAGATACCAGAATAATCAAAGTAATAATGATATCCTAATGCCTGGCTTGCTTGGAACTCAGCTCTGCTTCTGGGAATATAATTGATGGATGTATTGAAGTAGCTCAGATTTGCTTTGTCAGGCATTGTAGTAAAAAGTCAAAGTGACCTCTAAAATATTTGTTTTCTCTTCAGAAACACAAATGGAAAAATCTCGCATAGCCTGTCATTACAATATAGTAATGCTCAAGGAATTTAAGTTCAAAGTATTTAGTTTTTAAGTGCATTTTTCTCTACAAGACACAAAATAACAATATAGCACTTGTATTAGACTATCCACTACCCTGACAAAATGTTCATGATCTTTACAAAACATTAACAGTGATGATTTCAAACATAAGAGCTTGCCTAGAAGGCCTCTCACAGGTTCTTTGGAAATAGTGAAGTTCTAAATTGTAGGTTGTCCAAATACCAATCTTCCTCTTTGCAAGTGAATCCTCTAATTTTAGCAGAAAATTATTCCCCTTTCCAGACTATGATTTTATATTTTCACTAATGTACTTGTTCAATATTTTTCTGCTCTCATGTGCTATATATTTTAACATGAGGATTTTAACATGTCTTACCAGTTTAAAAATATGTATCAATAATTTATATTTATATGTTATATGTGCATGGATATGTGAATTTATGTGTACCATGTGTGTGCATGTGCACAGAGAGGTCAAAGGATATCAAGTCCTCTAGGACTGGATTAATAGGCAGTGTGGGCAGCCTGATATGGGTGATAGAAACCAAATTCAAATCGTCTGTAAGAGCAGTGACTGTTCTTGATAGATGCTGGGCTGTCTCCCAGATTCTACCTTACCATATTTTTTCATTAGTTTATTTATTTATTTGTTTATTCATTTTACATCCTGGTGACACATCCACTACCCTCCTCTTTTTTTCAGTCCCACTCTAATAAATCTCTTGCCCCAAAAACCCTTCTACTTCTCCTCAGAGAAGAGGAATCCCTCTTGGGTATCACCCTGCCCTGCTGGGGACATCAAGTCTCAGAAGGACTTTCCCATTGGGCCCCAACTAGGAAGTCCAGGTAGAGAAAGGATTTCCCATTGTGGACAACAGAGTCAGAGATAGCCCCTGCTCCAATTGTTAGGGAACCCATATGAAACCAAGCTTCAGACCTGCTACAAATGTGTAGTGGGCCTAGGTCCAGCCCCTGAATGCTCTTTGGTTGGTGGTTCAGTCTCTGTGAGGTCCCATGAACCCAGGTTAGTTGACTCTATAGGTCTTGTGGTGTCTTTTACTCCCCCAGCTTGCTCAATTCTATCCCTAAGTCTTGCACAGTTCTCCCAGAGCTTAGCCTGATTTTTGGCTGTGGGTCTCTTCATCTGTTTTCATCCATTGTTGGATGAAGCTTCTAAGGAACAGTTAGGCTAGGCTCCTGTCTGCAAGCATAGCAGAATATAATTAATAGTGTCAGGGAATGGCTCTCTCTCATGGGATGGGTCTCTAGTTGAGCCAGTCATTGGTTGGTCATTCCCAAGATCTCTGTTCC
The DNA here is from genome assembly GCA_902729485.2 of Mus minutoides. Classification (NCBI taxonomy): domain Eukaryota; kingdom Metazoa; phylum Chordata; class Mammalia; order Rodentia; family Muridae; genus Mus; species Mus minutoides. The sequence continues at coordinate 160,610 of LR751365.1, read as the reverse complement.
ATCTTTATCTACACAATGCTATGTGTAGACATTGAACATCTTGTAGGCAAGAAAAATTTTGGATTGGAGACATTGTGAGTGGGTTGATGTCCCCCTCCCTCCACTGAAAAGTCCTCCCTCATTATAGGAAGTGACTACTTCAGTCTCCATATTCACCGCTGCTAGGAGTCTCAGCTAGGGCCACCCTTGTAGGCTCAAGGAAGCTTCCCTTGTCTCAGGTCTTCAGCTAGTCCCAGAGATGCCACCTACTGGTTTACATTCTCTCTCTCAGCCTTCTTCGAACCCTCTTTCTTCAAATCTGATCCTCATCCCTGGTTCCTCCTCATCCCATTTTTATGGGAATGTGAGCAACCTTAAACTTCTACTTTGTAGCCATTTTGAAGCATAATTACTTGTATGATGTAGAATAAGCCATATATTTCAGATTTGTTTTACAGGTCCAACAAATATGTTCTTGACATCTGCGTTCATGATTTCAAATGAAGAATGTCCTTTTATGGAGGCTCTCCTTATCTGAGGACCATTACTTCTATTTTTCTTTAGTCTTTATTTTGTAGCAGATGATTCGCCCATATAGAGCTTGGGTATTAGTACCATTTTATACAAGATGATGCTATGTGGAGACATGTGCTCTGTAACTTGTAGGATTTTTAATCACTTAGTTTCCACTAGATTCAAGTGGCATTGACCCAGCTGTGATAACCAAAAATATTTTCAGTCCTTGAAAAATGCTGCAGGATACAGTTATCCCAACCATGGCTCTATGAGTGTGCTCCAAAATTTACTCCTTTAAAGGAAGCTCTGAAGATCAATAAGATTAAAAAAGTATTAGTCCACATTGAAGATGAAAATATTAAGGCTCAAGAGTTTCTGAGAATCTATTAACTAATTTTATAAGCAAAATTCAATAAGGGAATTACTGAGCTGGAACTATTACAAACAAAAATAAATTAATAATTAGTAGTTTCTAATTCCAATTAAAGAACCAGACAGAAGAACAGGACAGAAAAAGAAAATAAACAAGACCATAGGCCTAGGAGAACTATGGGACAACCATGTCTTGCTCCACCAACCATGTACTCCTCAAGAGTACTTGGAACATTTTTTTTTTAATAAACCATATGCTATACTTCAAAACAAATCTAGTGCATTTAAAAAAGAATAATGAAAGATCATATGACCACAAGGTAGTAAAATTGTTATAGAAAATGAAAACAGAAAAAAAAAAGAGAAAGTAATAAATAAATGGAAATTAAATGCTGCACAGAAACAGCAATTAAAAGATCATTAAGAGGCCAGGTAATGGTGGCACATGCCTTTAATTCCAGAACTTGGGAGGCAGAGGCAGGCAGATTTTGAGTTCAAGGCCAGCCTGGTCTACAGAGTGAGTTCCAGGACAGCCAGGGCTACACAGAGAAACCCTGTCTTGAAAAACAAAACAAAATAAATCTTCTTTATGCATTTATCTCTCGTAGCCTCCCAAGTGTAACTATGTGGGTAATTTACCATAAACCTCTGCGTTTATTTTGTGTCTTTGTTTCCTCTTGGGCATTTTCGTGTGTGTGTTTTTTGGGGGTGTGTGGGAGGAGATTCATACACTTGTGCCTCATTTCTAACCTATGCTGTCTGAAGAGAAGAAATTCAAGTTGGTGCCGGGCAGTGGTGGCGCACACCTTTAATTCCAGGAGACAGAGGCAAGTGGATTTCTGAGTTTGAGGCCAGCCTGGTCTACAAAGTGAGTTCCAAGACAGCCAGGGATATACAGAGAAACCCTGTCTTGAAAAAAAAAATGTATCTGCAGTAGATGTTAGAAAGAAATCTCTGGATGTGCCTGTGTTGAAAAGGGAAACATGTCTCAATTTCTATACATAAAGTAACAGAAGAAACAGATAATAAAAACCAAGAAAAACTATCAGAAAGCTAAAAAACAGCAGGGCTTTTAATAAAATTAAAATTTATTAAATTTTTGCTAGATTCACACACATAAACACTTGACAGAAATACATGGAATTTAAATAACTAGAATGGTAGCTAACTATTGTCACAAATCAAGATATCATTGGCTTGTGATGATTTCTCTTGATTTGTTATTTAATTGTTGATGATTATGTTATTTGCTTGGACTGGAAATGTTGAAATTAGTGAGTCAGACCTCAGGGTGTACCTGTAAGGATGCTTCATAGACTCCATTAAGTAGCTTCTCTCAGGAATCTGGGCAATGGGATGCAAAGGTTTGCTCTCACATTAGTCTGATCTTATAGAAATGAAGTGGATTATGAATAAATTATAAAATATTTGTATGGCAGTTAATTACAGGACTTAATATGGAATAATTCTTAGAAAAGAAGAAATTATTAAAAATATGTATGAAAAATAGCCTCTGAATAAACTCATGATAAGTAAAGAGAACAGTTTTAATCAGCTGTAGCACATCAAACACAGATGATATATTTGAAAAAAACTACTTTGAACATTAATACAAATTCTTCACAAACTTTTAGACTGTTCTTTTGAGCTCAATGGCAGTAAAAAGCCAAGGTTATGATGAGAAAGTGGAATAGATGAATAACTATGACTATGCAGGTAAAAATCCGCCATGTAATGTTACCAAACTGAATCCAGAAAAATAGGAATGGAATTATAAATGAGTACAAGGTAATATTGGTTGTTTTTCTTCAAAGTTATATTAATATTCAAAAGATAGTTAATGCTATAAGTCACACCACTTATAGAAAAGAAAAAATCAGGTACTCATATTAGTACCTGCAAATAGAGCAAAAAAAGAAAAAAAAAAAAAAAAAACCCTGCAGATACTATCTCATGATGAAAATGTTTGGCAAGCTAAGCATAAGACGAATCTGTCACATGAAGAATGAACTTCTTCAAAAAATGCACAACCAGAGCTGTGCTTCATGGTGAAAGACTGTGTGTTTTCCCCTAGGGCTAGAAAGAATTCAAAAATACATTTGGCATTTGTCGAAAAATGCCCTTAGGAAAGCAGTGCTGTGTGCAGTAAACATACACGAATAAATACAAATAAGTACTGAACTTACATATGAATGATATGAAATGCTGTTTGAAAAATTAAGATCTAAATGAGCAGGAAACTATCATATGTCTTCACATTAGAAGGCAACAGTGTTAGGATATTGGTGCTCTCAAACTGATCTAAAAATGTACCGGAATCCGTGTCTGAATTCCATAAGACAACTTTATAAAAATCAGCAAGCTAATGTTCAAGGTCATGTAATTGTGATGGATCACACATACCAAAGAAATATTGAAGTACACTCACATTTCCAATTTCACAAAAATTCAGTAAAAAGCAATGATGGTCAAAGGTGGTGTAATACTGGTAAACGATAGATAGATAGATAGATAGATAGATAGATAGATAGATAGATAGATAGATAGATAGATAGATAAGATCGATTACACATACACATACACACACAAATATTACATTTGTTCATCTTCATCAGGATTACATCACAGTGGGTAGGTTAAACATTTTAACCACCATTGATAAAGGTGTTATTAAAAACATACAAACCATTGTATTTAATCATGTGTCTCTTTACTTTTTTGCCATTTTTCAACAGCTAGACCTTTTCTAAAAAGTTTATAGAGAAAAAGAACATGTTGCACGAAATATATTCCTATGTTGAGAAAATAGTTTTTTCATTAATTTATGTATTTATTCATTTCAACATCTCTATTGCAGCCCTCCCCCTCTCTCTCCTCTCTCTTCTCCAGTCCCACCCTCCCATCTCCCTTTGCCCCACCCCTTCCAGTACCCACCCAACTCACCCTGACATATCAACTATCATCCCGCTCAGGCTAGACAAGGCAGCCCAACTAGGGGAAATTGGTCCAAAGGAAGGTAACAGAGCCCAAGTCACTCTGACAAGAGACAACCCTCACTCCACTTGTTGGGAGACCCCATGAAGTTCAAGCTGCACATCTGTTCTAAGGGGCCTAGGTCAAGTCTATGCATGCTCTTTGGTTGGTAGTTCAGTTTCTGTCAGTCACCATAGGCCCAGATTAGTTGGTTCTGTAGGTCTTCTTGCGGTGTCCAAGACCTCTCCAGCTCCCTCAATCCTTCCCCTGACTCTTCAATAAGACTCCCTAATGTTTAGCTATGGGTCTCTACATCTGTTTTCATCAGCTGCTAGATGAAGCCTCAGATGACAGTTGTGCCAGGCTCCTGTCTGCAAGCAAAGTAGAATAACATTAATAGTGTCCAGGGTTGGCTCTCTCCCATGGGATACATCTCAATTTGGGCCAGTCATTGATTGGTCATTCCCTAGATCTATGTTCCATCTTTATCCCTGCATATCTTGTAGGCAGGAAAAATTTTGGTTTGAAATTTTTGTGGTTGGGTTGTTGTCCCTTTCCCTCTACTGACTGTCCTGGTTGGCTACTGGAAGTAGCCACTTGAGTCTCTATATGTCAAGCTTCCAGGAGTCTCAGGCTTACCCCATAGACTGCTGGGCACCTTCCCTGTTTCAGGTCTCCAGCTTGTTCCAGAAAAGCCCATTCTCTGACTTCTCTTTTCTCTCCCAGCCTTCTCAACCACCATCCATGCTCCCACCCAGTTTCCACTCTCCCTCCATTTCCAATGTCTACTTTATTTCCCTCTGTGAGTGAGAATCAAGCATCCTTCCTTGATCCCTCCTTATTACTTAGCTTCTTTGGGCCTGTGAATTGTAGCATCTTTATCCTGTGCTTTATGGCTAACATCCACTTATAAGTGAGTGCATACCATGTGTGACTTTCTAGGTTTGCATTACCTCATTCAACATAGTATTTTGAATTGTTCTTTTTTTTTTCATAAATGTCTATAGGTTTATATTTTTAAAGGTATTTAATATATTTTAAACAACAATGTCTCTGAATATGTCACTACTGTTATTATCCTTAAGGCTAAAAGACATTATTGGGTCAGATAATTCAGCAAATAATTTTCATGGTTTTATAATAATGTCTTTTACTTGAAATATGACTTTTCCTACAGAAACAGGAACAAATGCTATATGTAGCCTAGGTGTGCCACTGGCAAAAGATTTTTTAAAAAAAATATAAAACAAAACAGAACAAAATAACAACAAAAAAAATGATTCAACCAAGATTACTTTAGTAAACCACTTAGTATATTGAGATTTACAGTCTGGACAGATTTACAGTCTGGACAGATTTACAGTCTGGATAAAAAGATTCTAACAGAAAGTAGTAGTACTCAAAGACAACACTGAAAAAAATATGGACTACCTAATTGTGAGATTTGCTTAGATCTATGGCAACTGGAGGCCCTTTGGTGGAGCAGTACCCAGTGGGGGCTTCCCCTTCTCCTGAGGAGAAGTGGAAGGGGGAATGAGTGGGAGGGATTTGTAAGGGTGGGGCTGGGAGGATTGGAGGGATGGGGCAGGGGCTGTGATCAGGATGTAAAGTGAATTAATTAATTTTTTTAAAAAAAAGTAAAAACAAAGTTTTTTAAAAAGACAGCCTGAAGGATAAGATCATCCCTTGAATCTCTATGCTCACACATAACATTTACGTAAGCAAGTGTTGTGCCAAGACAAATGAGATTTGTGCCCTGTCCTCCAAGGTCCTCACTGCTGATAAAACCCTAGGGGAGAGACTTGTGAATCTTCTAAGTTTCAAGAACTTCTGAAAGCTTTTTAAGAGTTGTTTCTTTCCTTGTGCTGTCAGTTTCCTGAGACTTAAGGAGGCTGCCTGAGGATGAAATGTTTGGTTATAAGTGAATTAATTTTCTTTCTCTCAAAAGTGAAAGTTACTTGTTATTTTTGTCTCAATTATTTGAAGATTGTGTGACGATGAACTGGTATTTTTAATCCTTTACACAAAACATGGATGGAGAGACAGATAGATGACAGGGATATAGTATGTAGCAAGAAAGGCAGACTCCGTTAGATGTCTGCCTCCCTATTCTGCATTTAAATACTTTTGATGACATTTAGACCAACTTTTTACCCAAAACTCTTTTTTCACTGCTTCATATTCTGTAACTATTATCATTATACATTTCTACTTATAAATTAATGAATATACTCTTCTGATTTTATTTCATGTTGTATTCATATATACGCTTAGTGCTGACCACTTAGGAATGAATCTCACCTACCAGAGGACTTTGTCTCTACAAAACACTGACTCTCCCTCTCCCAGGAGCCAAAGCTTGTAGCTCTTCATATAGGGTTGGTCCTTTGAAGATGAACAGGTCAACAGGTGGTCTCATAATTTTATGGCTTGTTTTAAGAATCATATTGTTTAGAGGTCATGGGTGCAGCTTCTATATCATGCACAGAAGATACTATTTTTCAGCAATGTACTAATCCTCAGGTTCATAAAATCTTTCTCCCTCTATCTCACAATGTCCCTGGAAAAATAGGTATAGATATTTTGCCCCAGGTGGATCAAGAAACCCTATTAAGGTTATGGAATTTGCAACCTTAATTCCATTTACAGCAACAATCGCCTCTTCCCATGAGAAGTAAAATCTGCACCAATTCTGGGTAAGTAGAGAGACATTTTCAGAGAATATTTTGCATGTCATAGCTGGCAAGTGACAAAAGGTCTATGTCTGATGGAGGCAAAGAGGATACAGAATAGTGGCAAAAGCAACGAAGAAGTCAATAGTAATTGACTTGTGTTAGTGCTGTAGGAGAAAAAGTAGGAATGAGCATCAATGAGCTTTCTGAGGTCGGTGAAATAGAGGACATTCAAACTGTGTGCAAATGACAGATTCAGAAGAAATGAGGTGTGTGTGTGTGTGTGTGTGTGTGTGTGTGTGTGTGTGTGTGTGTGTACAGATTTCTCAAAGCTTTTCTGTGGGAAAATAGGGAAAAATCGTCTCCTGAAAAGTATGTGGGTATGATGTCTTTGGGTATTTAGGAAGAATTTTAAAAATGGGTAAATAGGACCCTGAGTTTTAGACCCTGAAAAGATGATCTTATAATGTCTGTGGCTCACTTGAGCAAATGATAAAGGTGTACTGTTCACTCATCCATGTGATTTTGCAATTGTCACAGGCAAAAGGAGGAAGCTCTGGAGTGAAAAACCTGCACACTCAGTCTGACTGAGGGGTTCAAGCACACACACTTGCCCAGAAGATGCATCATAATAGGTTTACCTTTACATTTCATTTTAGTTCACCTTAACTAAAAGTTAGACATAGTGAAAATCTTGGTGAAGATACTTTCATGTGAAAATCTGAATCAAAGTCTGAGAACTGTTGGGGAACCCGAAGAGAGAGAAGAGATGATGTATATTTGACTGTCTGGCATAGAGAAGCCAATTTTGTTAGGATTCAACAGAGGCTCAATCAGGCAGGCCAGGGTTAAAGCAATCATCTTGCTCCTGGTTTGAGCAAGCATGCTCCCTTTGCAGATGCATCCTGTTAGGTTGCATAAATTACTTCAGCCTGGTTACATAGTAACACATTGGCTCCATAGCTGGCTTTACTGCTGCTGCTGGAAGATGTTATGGAATAAGCTGTCTTTTGACCAGGTATTAATAAAGCTCTCCTCAGCACCCCACACGTGATTAATGAGATGAGAAGATAAAATGACCCACCTGCACCAGCAGCCCATAAATGGAATTAATGAGAGAGAGATAGAGACAGAGAAAGAGACAGAGACAGAGTATTTCCTACAATCCTGCAGCTTCTTTGGTGCACTCTTCAAGGCAGATCAGCTGCCTGTTTTGAGTTAGATCTTAATGATGCTATTTGCAAATAAGTTTGTGCCTTCTCATTACTGTACCAGCAACAACCAATTTAAAAGAAATTATTTATCCTTGGAATAATTTTCATATACACCAAGAAATTTTACCTGACTGTAGAACTCTAATCTTTAGGATAAAAGTCATATCCTCAGCTACTCCATAGTTATGCAAAATAAAGCCACATCATTGCTTCTTTAAAGGGAGACTCTGGATGCAGAACATAGACAGAGCATACTAGGGGTAGATATTAAGATTTTGTTTGAAATTTTCATGGATTTTTATTTCCCAATAAGAGAGTGAAAGCTCATGGCATGAGTTAGGACAGAAGCATAGCTCAAACAGAAATAATGTTCTAATGTTTCATGTTCCACATTATATGGATAAGGAGTCTGTGCACAAGGATAGCATGCATGTTCGCTCATACTATATGTTGACTCAGACTGTCTCCCTTTCACTCTAATACACACGCTCCATTCTAATTTTGTTTCTGTTGTGATAAACATCATGTCCAAAATCAACTTGAGAAAAAATAATATATTTCATCCTAATAATTTACAGTCCATCACTGATAGACGGCAAGGCAGGAGGTCAAGACTGAAGCCATCAGAGAAACATTGCCTACTGCTTTTTGTGTATTATGGCCTACTTTTGTTCACCTAGCTTTCTTGTACAACACAGAACCAGGAGAGGCACTGCCCATAGCTCCTCTTCCTTCAATTAGTAATCAGGAAAATGTCCCCTAACACTTACCAACAAATTTACATGTAACTATTCTTTTTTATATGGTGTGGGGGGGGGGAGAGGGAGAGGGAGAGGGAGAGGGAGAGAGAGAGAGAGAAGCCCTTAGAAATATCATAAAATGTACAAATTTCCAAAAGAGAGCTTACTTTATCTGGGTCACCTCAATATACATATCTTGAGATAACAAAGATCTTAGTTACATCATTAAAACTTGCATTTTAGTATGATTGGGAAAGACTGAAGTCTGTGTTACATTATAATGTTGAAGGGCTAGGAAAAATATTTAGTATGAGCAAATCATAAAACATTATTTTAGCCCAATGTGGTTTTCTTCAGTCAATAAAACTTAATAATATCTAAGGTGATGTGACAGAACTCAAGTTAAGATAGATGAATTGTAAATATTTTCTTGAAACCCAACACCTTTGGCAAAGGTTCAATAGAGAACTTTCTCCTAATTGGTTACTTTAAAGTTAATAATACAGTCAGCTCAATTTTTATGATTTGGAAGGGATGTATAAGATTCAAGGAAGCTAAAGCACATATTTCAATTATATAAAAAAGAATTGGATGGATCCTCAGTTATATTTCGTTATTTTGTCAGTATCTTACATCTTTCCTTTCATTGAAAATAGATGCTTCTCTTCTACAACACATCCTGACCACAATCCCATCCCTCCGTTCCTCCCAGCTATCCTGCAACTGCCCTCTCCTCAGACCCCCCCCCCCCGTTTCTTAGGCAGAATTCTGCCCTTTATAGAATACACATTAGAGAAAACAGTTTTTCAAAATACCATTCCTACAAAGTATATTAAATTACTTCTATTCTAATCCCAAAACAATGTTCAAAGTTTCCAATTTAGAAACTGTGTATGTGCTCATGCACATGAATGTGTGTGTGTGTGTGTGTAAAATGTGGTATTTGACACGTATTTATCTCTGTATTAAAAATAGTACCTGCAGAGATGTTACTACACGTTTGCTTAAATAAACTAATAAACTAATGTTAAAAAAATAATTGAGAAGCCAGACAGTGGTGGCAAACACCTTTAATCCCAGCACTTGGGAGGCAGAGGCAGGCCGATTTCTGCGTTCAAGGCCAGCCTGGTCTACAAAATGAGTTCCAGGACAGCCAGGGCTATAACCCTGTCTCGAAACAAACAAACAAAAAAATTAATAATAATAATAATAATAATAATAATAATAATAATTGATAGTACCATTCCAAGGTTCCCAAGATCCATGGTGGATTTCTGAAACCATTAGTATTAGTACTACCTACAAATCTACAAGTACTCTGATTTATTTATGAGTCTGTAAATGATAAAGATTGATTTCATTAAGAGATGAATGATAACATCCTGGAGTAGAATAATTGTAGCATATGCTATGAAGATGTTATCTAACATTGTATATATTAAAATAGTCAAAACAGATGTTAACACCCTCAAAGCACAATGGGATTTGGGTAACAGTGTCACCATGAAAAAAAAAAAAAAAAAACATGGAGAAGATGTCTAGTTACCCACACAAACAAAGAAAATAAAGACTGGTCTACTGTTGCCACTTAAAATGGTAAACATGTAGCCCACTCACTTTTTACCATCTTCTGAAAGAATGAGAGATAATTCTTAAACTTCTAGGGTGATAGAATAGGATAAAAAGATACTTCAGACCCCCTGGATATTCAGGCTTCAGGCGGTCACTATTAGCTCAAGTTAAACTATTCCTTTCTTTGTTGCTCTACCAATACTCAGGAACCTTGACATAGCTCAGCTGTATTGGAATATTGTACAAAAAAGGGATGCAAAACTCATGGCTGCTATTGCTATAGAAGAGGAATTACAGGTATGTAGTTCCCTGTTGTCTTATTTACTTTGTGTGGAAACCCAGAGAAATCACTGCTCATATGAAGAAAGATGTGCCACTAAGCAAATAGTGTCTTTTAATATAAAAACATCATTGCTTTGAATTCAGAACACAGAACTGAATTCTGGACTTTGCAGTCTGTATTTAGTGTTATTTAACCTTTCTTCCACACAATAGTTTAAAAGGAAGAAAGGTAAACATTAGTAACTAAAAAAAAAAGTGTTAGCTGGACAGTGGTGGTGTACATCTTTAATTCCAGCACTAGAGAGGCAGAGGCATGTAGATATCCAAGTTTGAGGCCATCCTGATCTACAGAACAGGACAGCCAGTATTGCTCAGAGAAACCACTTCTTGAACAAGAAAGAAAGAAAGAAAGAAAGAAAGAAAGAAAGAAAGAAAGAAAGAAAGAAAGAAAGAAAGAAAGAAAGAAAGAAAGAAGTGGTGTTATATTTCAAATAATCAAACAATAGAGTTATTGATTTACCTCTCATATAGTTGAAGTTGCCATGTGCTTGAGGCATAAGAAGTAGAGAAATCAAGCTGGTACTCACTTGGAAGTTTCAGTCCTGTGGGTTATATTTCATAATTCTGGAAGATTCTGTGCATGCTACCAAGGGAGAAAAATAATAAGTAACCTTACCCAGCTGCAAAGACTGTAACCTCCCCTAATGACTGGCCTGACAAGAATGTCTACAAGTACTATGGAGGCATGGATGTCATGGGACTGATCAGTGAGTTTCTGGTTGGATTCAAGGCCTATTATACAAGATAAAACCTAATACAATTATGAAGCCAATGACCTGGAACTAGACACATAATAGGTTCTAGAGAAGACCCAACTCATGTTATTCTACTAAATAGACATAGTATTAACCTCATTATTAATGACTTGTTATCATGCCCATAGGTTAATGCATCATTTATTCCTCATCAGATAATTTCTATGTGTAGTTTTTATGTTAGGTTTAGTATCGCTATGATGGAATGTAACCAAAGCAACTTGAGGAAAACGGTTCATTTGGTTTATGGTTCCCTTATCACTGTTGAGGACAGATACCTAGGCACCATGGGCAGCATCTGCTGACAGGAGATGATGCAGAGGCCCTGAGGGAGGCTGCTTACTGGCTTATTCAGTCTGCTTTCTTATAAAACCCAGCTCAACCAGCCCAGAGGTTGCTTCACACACAATAGGCTGAGCCCTCTCCCCTTAATTACTACGTAGGAAAAGGATCTATACTCACATGAGCAAATATGGAAGGAAAGTGTGAAGTGGAGACTGAAGGAAAGGCTATCCAGAGACTGCCACTCCACGGGATCCATCCCATATACAGTCACCAAACCCAGACAAAAAGTGCTTGCTGACAGGAGCCTGATATAGCTGTCTCCTGAGAGGCTCTGCAAGAGTTTGACAAATACAGAGGCGGATGCTTGCAGCCAACCATTGGACTGAGCATGGGGTCCCCAATGGAGGAGTTAGGGGAAGGACTGAAGGAGCTGAAGGGGTTTGCAATGCCATAGAAAGAACAACAATATCAACCAACCAGACCACTGCCCTGCCTCCCCACCCCTGCCCAGAGCTCTCAGGGACTAAACCACCAACCAAAGAGTACACATGGAGGGACCCATGGCTTCAGCCACATATGTAGCAGAGGATATCCTTGTAGTTCATCAATAGGAGGAGAGGCCCTTGGTTCTCTGAAAGCTCAGTGCCCAGTGTAGGGGAATGTGAGGAGTGGGTGGGTGGCTGGGGAACACCATCATAGAAGCAGGAGGAGGGGAATAACGGTTGAAATGTAAATAAAGAAAATATTCAATTAAAAATTATTCAAACTGAAAAAGAAAAACGTTCTACAGCTGGATCTTACGGAGGCATTTTATTTTCCTCTTCAATTAATGTTCCCTACTTTGAGATAACTAATTTGTGTCAAATTGACATAAAATTAGCTAGAATACAAGAGACAATGAACAATACATAGACCCATAACTGGCCAAGGTAGAGAGAACAAGAGAGACTGCGGAATGTTCAACCCTACACTGGAAAGCTTTATTATACTCCATCTTACTTTTCTATAACTATGATAAACACCATGACAAAAAGCAACCTAGGAAAGAAAGTGTTAGTTTAATCTTACAATTCTTTGTATCTGTAACTCCTTCCATGGGTATTTTGTTCCTCCTTCTAAGGACTGAGGTATCCACACTGTGGTCTTCCTTTTCCTTGAGCTTCATGTGGTCTGTGAATTGTACCTTGGGTATTCTAAACTTCTGGGCTAATATCCACTTATCAGTGAATGCATACCATATGTGTTCTTGTGTAATTGGGTTACCTCACTCAGGATGATATTTTCTAGTTCATATGCCTAAGAACTTCATGAACTTGTCATTTTTAATAGCACAGTAGTACTCCATTGTGTAAATGAACCACATTTTCTGTATCCATTCCTCTGTTGAAGGATATCTGGGTTCTTTCCAGCTCCTGGGTATTATAAATAAGGCTGCTATGAACATAGTGGAGCATGTATCCTTATTACATGTTGGAGCATTTTCTAGGTATATGCCCAGGGGTGGTATAGCTGGACCCTCAGGTTATACTATGTCCCAGACACTATTGTGGATGTCAACAAGTGCCTGATATAGCTCTCTCCTGAGAGGTGCTGCCAGTGCCTGACAAATACAGAAGTGGATGCTCACAGTCATTCATTGGACTGAGCACAGGGTCCCCCAATGGAGGAGCTAGATAAAGGACACAAGGAGCTGAAGGGATTTACAACCCCATAGGAGGAGCAACAATATGAACCAACCAGTACCCACCAAGAGCTCCCAGGGACTAGACCACCAACCAAAGGGTACACATGGAGGGACCCATATCTCCAGGTGCATATATAGCAGAGGATGGCCTTGTGGGACAACAATGAGAGGAGAGGCCTTTGTCTCAGTGTAGGTGAGTGACAGGACAGGGAAGCAGGAGTGGGTGGGTTAGTGAACAAGAGGAGGGGAGATGCGATGGGGGGGCATTCAGCGGGGAAATGAGGAAAGGGGATAAAATTCCATTTAACTTCTTTTATGTACCTCACTCTAGTTCTATCTCTAAATTCATGGCATATATATATATATATATATATATATATATATATATATATACATACATACATACAGTTCTTGTTTAGTCAGCCATGTTGATGAGACTTCTGAGCTACAAAAGTCAAAGATCTCAGAGGAGAACTTAAAACCACCACCTCACTAAACCAGCATATTCCATATTTATTCTTATACCCACAGATAAGTGTAGATCTCACCTCATCAAAGAAACTTCTTTATAAAACTGACAGAAACCACAAACAAGAGATAATGAGGTGCCCATCTTCAACGAATTAACTTCAATACAACTCCTGCATCTAATATTTGGGGATTATTATGAAAGAGTAGGTGGAGAGATTTAAAGAGCCAGAGTGACAGACTGCTTTCTTATACAAGTCATGATAACATACCTGAGGAATAACTGCTCTCTGAGGAACTGGCCCACAAACAGTAATCATCATTCAACAAAATGCCCACCAGCTTGTCTACAGGCAATCTGATGAAGGCATTTTCTCAACTGAAATTCCTCTTCTCAGATAACTGTAGCTGTGTCAAGTTAACAATAACAATAGTAATAGTGATAATAAAATAATTCAACCATCTAGAACACACCCATCCTCCTAAGACTCAAAGATTATTGAGGAAAAAAAGAGGGAAGGAAGAAATATGAAAGCCAATAGTAGTGGACCACTGCCATGAAACAGTGTGTGCCAGATAAGATAGGCCTACAGCACACACAAAGGCTGTGACCACATGACAATAACTAAAGACAAAATCCCAATATGGAAGTAGGAAGCCATCAGATTGTGCCTTAGCTGAGCAGCCACTGGCCATGGATGGACACTGGGATAGAGAGAGTCAGTTTACTTCATAGATGTGGCCCTGAATCGCAACCTATGTTCTGATCCATAGACGGTTCTACACCAGTGCACAATTGTTCTCAGTGGATTTAAATTAAGCAAAGAACACATAAGGTTGAAAGGGAAGAGTGTTAGGGAAAATAAGAGAGACATTGGAGGAGAAGGAATGGCAAAGAGACTTGACCAAAATGCATCTTATGAATGTATAAAATTCTCATTATTTATATATATATATATATATATATATATATATATATATATATATATACATATACATACACACACATTTACACACACACACACACACACATATATATAATACTCATGTAAGCATTTCTACTGGTTTTAATTTAGTAATTATAAAAACGTTATCAGTATATAAAATTATCTTGATCTCAGCATGTCGATGTTGATAGGTTATGAAAAATAGGAGAAGCAATTAGTGAAACAAATAAACTCTATGCTAATACTCTGAAAAATAGAGCTATTATCATACCCCATCTTTGTTGCCCTCATCTCCCCTTTTGTATGAGTTATACATTTTAGAGGTTTTATGCTCACACTTTGACAATCTTCTCAAGTGAAAACACCAAAGCTGATAGAGAAACTAAGTTCAATAAATAAGAGAAAGCACACAGGGTGTTCTTGTGTTCATTCCTCCCATTCACCTCGTCCTCCTGATCCATGATGGGGTTGATTTAGCAAGCTTAGCAGCACTAACTTCAGAGCTGACAATTGTTCTACAAGCACTGCCTTCACAATGGTTGCAGAAGGCAAACATTTACATTCTAAGAGAAAGCTATCACTTCCCTAAAACTTAATCCAACCAATAATTTGTCTATCTAGGTTTCTCCTGAGAACTCAAGAGATGGAAGGAAAGTATGAGTTTTCTTCTATCAAGCCGCCCTTGCAGCTCTACAAAGCTAGAGATCCTCACACTTCCATTCACTTATCTGATGAGAGGAATAAACCAGATGTAGACATTCACAATATGCCTTGAACTTTTCCTTATAAAGCCAAACATCTTGAAGAGCCAACAGGTTTGGCTTATAGAAGGCATTAACCTTGAAATATGGTAATGAATGTTTCTTTCTTAAGGAAGAGGGATATAAAAAATAGTTGACACAAAGAAACATTTGAGGTTTCTTTGCAAAAGGTTACAGAGCTTAGTGTTCTTTGTGTAGCTCTCTACAGAATTGCAGAATGAATCTGAAGGACCAAGCAGGGATTTGAAATACTCATAGTATAGTATACTCATAGAGAGAGCAAGATTAACAGGTACATGATACAAAGTATCAAACTTCTCAAGCCCGTGATTTTAATTTTTTCCAATGTAGGATTATTAATTTACATGATTGGAATTCTCTAGTATTACTGCAAAAGAATAACCACAACTAGCTGATTCGAGTTGATCTAGGATGAAGAGTTGTCAAGGAGAATAAAGAATGCCGCAAAATGGGAAGGAGTTATATAGTTAACAGAACTGAGTCTCAGACTGTAAGGAATAAGTGCCCGCAAGGGATGCTTTTATAGGGATACACACAGTGGAAATTTTGCAATGTGAAACAATTTTACTAATGGTCCAACTGAGTGTCACTGTTTATAAAAATTATAGTTTATCTTTTGCAGCAGATTCAACAACTCTTATTCTAGTAGAAAGGCTCAAGGGTAAATCATAGGTGCTGAATACCAGAAAAAGGCTTACAAGGACTGGCTCTATTTTCCTCCACTCTTGCTGCTCTACCATTTCCATTAGACCACACACCCAGACGCCTGAGTGCAACAGCTCTAAATCCCCATTAGCAGTAGAATTCCTGATGGGTTTGGACAATGAAAAGTTAGAGCAGGAATCCTGAAGTTTAGTTAGAGACAGAAAATACTTTTTAATTTTTAGTCAATTTGTTTTATGTGTATGGGCATTTTGCCAGCATGTATGTTTGTGGGCTATACTACATGTTATGCCTGGTACATGAGGAGGCCAGAAGAGGGTGTCAGGCTTTCTGGCATTGGAGTTATAGACAGTTGTGAGCTGCCATATGGGTGCTGGGCATTGAACCCAGGTCTTCGGGAAGAGCAGCCAGTGCTTGTAAGCACTGCGCCTTCTCATTAGTCCTCTTTTAGTCAGTGTTGATTGGTAGTAAATAAATTGTGACTAAAAAC
The DNA here is from genome assembly GCA_902729485.2 of Mus minutoides. Lineage (NCBI taxonomy): Eukaryota > Metazoa > Chordata > Mammalia > Rodentia > Muridae > Mus > Mus minutoides. The sequence goes on along the minus strand of LR751365.1, from coordinate 144,156 downwards.
CAATAATTTTAACAGTAATTTTGGCCTCAAGCTACCAGTAGTCATCTCACTAGTTCTGGGGTCTAACCTCTGGCACTAGTCCAAGCTACTGTGGAAGCAGCCTAGGGAAATGGGAAGTTTCTAGATTTTAAAAAGAAAACAAAAATTGCTTTTTAGAGTTCCCCTGTGCCCTCTATACATTGCTTTAAAAAAAAAAAGACATTCTAAAAATCTTCAAATAATGCAAGAGTTTAAAAGATGTATTTTTGAGAGTGACTGTAGAGTGTTAGCCCCCAATGGGACATCTGTATCATTCCCCTCTCCTTCTATGCTGAGATATAGGTGATGACAAATGGATTATAAGACTCTGAGGTTGGGAACAATTAGTGGGAAACAATGTCTTCTGGGATATCGTGAACACACAGTTGCTCTGCTTACCTCTACTAGATCAAGTTTGTCAACAATATACTATGGGTGAGGGAGAAACACTCAACACCCTATTCCCAGCTGAAGAATTATTGGCATATGATGACAACTTGGTGAGGAAGAGTCATTTTCTTCAGTAGCATGCCTCTGTTAGGTTACCCATGCTGCAGTGGGTGACCCCACACACATGTGCATAGTCAGCACTAATTATACACAATAAATTATACACTTTTAAGAATAGAAGGAGAAGGAGGTGAAGTTGAGAAGGAAATATGTTGGGAAGGGAGATTCAGAAAGAGTAGGGATGGCAAAATATGGGTCAGATATAATCAAAATATTTATGTAGTTCTCAACAAAATAAATAGAAAATAATATATCAAGAATCTTCTCTGCTTAAAATATTTTTAAACACTCTGATTTCCTAGTTATTCACTTACAGAAAATAAAAATAAATGTTCACTCAGTAAAGTGCTTGATGTCTGAGTATATAAAGAGCTGACTGAACACCCAGAACCCATATAAATGCTGAACATGATGGTGTCCACTTGCAGTCCCAGCATTGGGAAGCAGAGGCCAGAGGATTTTTGGATCTCAATGTAGAGTTAAATCATACCTCCAAGTCAGTGAGACACAGTCCCAAGAAGCAAGGTAAATAGCATCTAAGAAATGACACCCAAGCTTGACCTCAGACCACTACATGCTTGACCCCTGTCTTAGTAAGGGTTTCTATTCCTGCACAAACATGACGAAGAAGTAGTTGGGGAGGAAAGGATTTATTCAGCTTACACTTCCACATTGCTGTTGATCACCAAAGAATCTCCTAACTGGAACTCAAGCAGGTCAGAAAGCAGGAGCTGATGCAGAAGTCATGGAGGGATGTTACTTACTGGCTTGCTTCTCCTGGCTTGCTCTGCCTGCTCTTTTATAGAACCCAAGACTACCAGCGCAGAGATGGTCCCACCCACAAGGGGCCTTTCCACCTTGATTACTAATTGAGAAAATGCCCCATAGCTGGATCTTATGGAGACACTCTCCCAACTGAAGCTCATTTCTCTGTGATAATTCTAGCCTGTGTCAAGTTGACACACAAAACCGGCCAGTATAGCCCCCTACACACTACAGGGAAGTATGGTGACCTGGAGGAAGGATGAATGGAAATTGTGAACTTTGTATGCAAATGCAAGATATACATATTATTCAGAGAAACAACAATTCATGTATAACATATTTGAGAACCTACAGAAATATATATGAAAGTTTAAACCCTCTGATTTCCTAGTTACACACTTCCTGGAAATGAAAATAAATAAGAAATACATATAAGGTGTAGAACCTCAATATATTATATGTATGTACACACATATATATGTATGTGTATATGTAACATATTATGCTATTTTTATAAGTGTCCATAAATTTACAAAGGCAGGTATGCATCCTTCTGTAACTATTAGATAATTTTACAATTTCCTGAGATTTTCCAAATTTAAATTTTATGAAAAAATGAAAGACATTCAAAATATTATACTAGTTGATTTTTCAAATCACATTGATGAATCAAATCCTGAAATAATAAATCATCCAAAATGTTTAGGTAATAAATCTGTTTAACTTCACCCAGTTCAAACATATCCTGTATTATATTATCTACAAGTGTGGTTTTATCTGGTTCTTCTTCCGTCTTTGTTCCTGTTCTTATAACACCTAGTAGCATCCCGTTTAACACCCCTCGGAACAAGCATTCTGCAGAATGCACTTTGGGAAACTCTACTGGGAGGGAAGCTGCCCATCTGGTCCATCTATTCTGGACTTTCAAATCTCAACTGCAGTTGGCAGAGCAGCACACTTTGACCAGATAGCTATATATAAAAATGTTCTGGAAACTTTGACAGCAACAAAAAGATTAGTGGGACTGATTAAATCAACACCGAAACAAATGATCTCTATTTTAATAGTTAATTAACGTCTACAAATGCATGTGTGTGCATACATACTTTAGTTCACACTCTATTTTGTGCTCATTTACTGGTTTTCACCCCATAAATTTCTAAGTGTGCTCTTATTCTGTACCAACAAGGTCAAGATTGATGTTGGACATATAAAGACAAATATGACAGGTCCACTGACATTAAAGAGTTCAGCTCAGGAAATGGAACAAAAAACAATAAGAGAGGGAGTGAAGGCACTTCAACAATTACAAGGGCAACAGCAATAAAGAACCAGATGTCTAACACAGCCTGGCATGTGGGTGTCCAGGGGTGGAAGGTAAAGAGCAGCAGAAGAAAAGGAAAAGTGAAATTTCAAGACTGTTTGGGGTAGGGCAAAAGATAAATCAAGATACAGGAAAAAAAATCACCTCTAGTAACCGTTGTGTTAGTCATGTCAGAACAGCGATGCAACAAAGCATCCAGAAGCCTATAGAGGAGAGGCAGTGAGCTGTGGGGAGGGGCATTCTGTACTCATCCTGTACCGTTAATGGAGGACACAGCCAAACTCCGATAAAAGCTGTATGCAAGAACTTCAGGTCTTAGAAACAGGTGCTGTATACTCTGACACAATATACACCAGGAGGGATCTGACATTCTTCTGGAGTTTCCAGCTGAACAAAAGAGATAGACTCAGTGTTTCCAACTCAGACAAACAAACAAAACAAAACAAAACAAAACAAAAACAAAAAAAAAACCTTCAAAAGCTGAGGGGTTTGTGAGAAAGAAGAAAGACCTTTACCAGTAAACCTCGAGAGTGTGATCGTTCTCTTGTATTGGCTTCCTATCATTTTTCTCACTTAGGACCCAGGTATTTTTGATGGCAGTCAAGGACCCCTACTATGTCTTATTCATGCATAGGGGACATTTCCTATTATACTTAGAGAAGCAGAGGTGGAATTTTGAAGGTTATCAAAATTGAATTTTGTGAAAACCTAATATTGATTTTCCATTTAAATGTGGTGATAAGTAGACACTAACACCACCTTTCTTTGCTGAACAGGCTTACTGAGTCCTGACTCCCTTTTAGAATTGAGTCTTTATAAGCTAACTTGTTTCTCAAACACTAGGACCAAGCACCTAAAATATTTGCTTGGTATACTCAATTTCTAATAGAGAAAGTTATTCACTGGTATAATAAATAAATAGATCTTATAAAATCAACTTGACAAATTCTTTGTGATTTGCACTATTATAAGAGGAATACTCAAAGTTACAAAGACTTCTCAAGTCAAGGACTGAAGGAGCTAGAGAAAGTACCCAAGGAGCTGAAGGAGCTTGAAGCCCCATAAAAGGAACAACAATATGAACTAACCAGTATCTGCAGAGCTCCCTGGGACTAAACCACCAACCAAAGAAAACACATGGAGGGACTCCTGGCTCTAGCTGCATATGTAGAAGAGGATGGCCTAGTCAGTCATCAATGGGAGGAGAGGCCCTTGGTCCTCAGGGCCAGGAAGAGGGAGTGGGTGGGTTGGTGAGCAGGGGTAGGGGAAAGGGATAGGCGGTTTTTGGAGGGGAAACTAGAAAAGGGGATAACATTTGAGATGTAAATAATGAAAATATCTAATAAAAAGAAAAAAGAAAAGTGATTGGCTTTAATGTGTTAGTAATTGACCATTGGAATCTGAGTGTTAGCTGCAATTCATAGTGTTTGAACTACAAACGCAAATACTGTGTGAATTCTGGAAGGAGCTCTAGAGACTGAAAGCACGATTTTTATTAGGCATAAGCACTGCTGAATGCCACAGAGCTGAGTCTTCTACTCAAGGTCATGGGCAGTACACATTAAAACTGTCTCAGTTCCACTCTGGACTCTAACAGACTGCCTTGTATGCTCTCCAGAGATGTCATACTGTTGAGCGACAGTTCACTTCTCAGTACAAAGCAATCAGACTCCCTAACCCTCCTCCTTTGCACAGATATTACCATTTCAATGTGTGGCTTTCCATTTTTCTGAGAGGTTACCCCCCCTTTTTTTTCACCCACCCCCCTTTCTTAAATCAGGCAAAGAGACAAGTAACTGACTTCGGTTTTCAAAAATGTAACCCGCAAGTGCATAATTCTTCCTGTCAGATTTCCTTTTCTGTAAGCTGGTGAGTTTATTGTGGTAGCGCTCAAAAGGCTGAGCCTGAAAAGTCCTACAACATATGGCATACATTTAACATGGCTTGTGAATTAAAAATAACAGCCTGCCATCTGCCTCTGCAAGTTGATTTTATCAAAGTCTAAATGAGAAGCTCAAAGACATGAGTGTTGTCAATTAAAATAAGAAATACTCAAGTTCAATGCAGTGACCAATCCACGCATTTTTTTTTTGCATTGGACTACTTATCCACTCCCCTTCACTCCTACAAATTAAAAGAGATGCCCACATTTCAATCTACAGAGCCATTGTGTAATCCTTACTTCTCATTCTTCCCTATCTTCCAACAACAACAACAATCTCACATTTAGCTCTCAAAGTTACCTTTCTTCAGGAACATATTGTACATATTTCTTTGTGAAACTATTCTTTTGGATTCTGAAATCACTGATTACAGCACATAGAACCTTTTCTCAGTGTCAATCTTTAAATTTATTTTCTTCTAACCTTGAGAATCAATCAACTAACTGATGTTGGGAGGAAAGATTAAATGACTTTCCATCACTACACATTTTGCATCCATTAAATGTTTTGAGAAATTTTCTAATATGCTAAAGTCTGAGTCGCATTTCCACATGTCAGTACAGTTGGATTAGCATTTATTGAGCAATTATATCACAACTATTATCCAAGAGGTAATGGTCAGAGGAAATATTTAGAAATATTGAAAATGAAACTTTTAGAAAATGTGTTTCACAGATAAGAAACTAAGATTTGTATCTAAGAAATTATTTAGATACCTGTCTCTGTATATCTAAGTATTCACATCATCCTCCTGACAATGAATGCACTAAGCATTCTCCTGTGAATTTTTTGATACATAATGTAAAGAGGCTTCGCTGATATATATTTCATATTTTAGTATTGTACAATTTTAAGTATTTCCATTTTTCATATTTTGGTATTGTGTATTTCAGAAACATAACAGCCAAAACTATGATGATGATGTACTAAATATAAAGAAAATAAACCAACACAGACAATATAAACTGACTACACAGTAATAGAAGTGAAATTCCCAAATTTTAAGTCTAAATTGACTGAAATATAACTTGGAAATATTTATATAGACTTTACAGCTTCTTAATTTAAATTTAAAAAACAGGTAAATCAAAAGACAATAAGGAGATTCCATTAGTCAGTTGTATTGGATACTGATGTTGGTGAGAAAATGGTATAGTGGGTGTTTTCAAAACAAGAAGAGGAAGACTTCCTGGCAGAGGCATCTCTATGACATAAGGCAAAATTTTAGGGCCAACTAGCTGTTCATGTGAACTCCAATGTGAGAACTGTATCACTTTTAGTTGCTGCAATAAATTACCCCAAACCAGGTAGTTCACTACTGCAGAATGTATTGCTGGACTGTTCTGGGAAGTAGGAAGTAACCCCACTGACTATGCTGATAGAACCACAGTTGTGGTGAAAGCTCTGAAACAATTCACCCTGGCCAGTCTTTGCCAACCCTAGCATTCACACCAGACCTCCTGGAAGCATGAATAAAACCTTGCCTCTATTGGTACCTGGCTTTTATACATTTTTATCAATTTCCTATTTCTTTTTAGAAATGCTCTGAGATGCTATATTATGAGTCTTCCAAAAATCCAGAACTACTGTATTTCTAACTCTTTAATTTAATAACATTTCAGAAGCCCATTTTTCCAAGTAAGTCATATTTCAAAGTACTTGAATTGGAATATAAATATATTGGTGAGTAGAGCAGACAACATAATTTGCCCTAGGTACAAAGAATTGCTTGCTCCAGAATTATAAGTTCTAGAAATCTGTACTACATAGTAGAAATTTTATTTTCCAAAAGATTTTATCTAGAATTTTAAAGAAAAATACTAAGTAGCTACATATTTCTTTCTGAAGCAAATCACCTATATTGTAATGTAATATATATATATATATACATATATATATATATAAAACTATGATATGTATGTGACTATGTATGATACATGACATATGATATATGCAAGATACACAGATATATACATATATGCAGATATATGCATATATGTAAATCAGAATGTTGAGTATGAAAGGACTCATTACTTAAAAGACAGTCTAGACTGGTGATTGAAAAGAAGCTTCAAAGTGCCACACAGACTATGGAAAATACCAATGTGATCTTGCTCTATTTTTCTTAGTGTTAAAACTTAAAGAGTACTCGGATTATAAATCTGCTCCCAACATTAACAGTAGAGAAATCAAAATGAATTGATGTTCACTGATACCAAGTAAAAGATATTTTAATGATAAGACTAACAATGCACCTAACACACTGTACCCAAACCCAGAAAAGCATTCAGTTAACTCATACCTTGTTTCAGGAAAGCTAATAGGTTCTATTATCCCTAATCAGGAAAAAGCCTTTGGAAAAATACTTGCTCCAAATCCCATTACTGCAATGCAAGAGAAGGGCCTAATCGATGAGCCATGTACATTTTAAAAGTGAAAACTCACACCACAGGAATGCCCACATATCAAATAAAATCAATGAATGAAATCAATCATCTTAATGATAGCCTGTAGTTATCAAGTGTAAATGCTACTCTGAAATCTCCCAATTACAAGCTAACACCCTGATTCTGGACATAAACAATTCACTGTAGTTACACACAAATCAACCTTGATTGCAGAGCTAAATGGAAACATAATTGAAGTTGGTTAAACATTTAGGCTCCCCATTTATCTTTCAAAAATGGAAGCAAGCTAAAGAGATTTTTCTACCCATATTTAGATCCCTTTTCCCTAAAAACTGTCTAGAGCTGTTTTTAGCTATATACCACTTTCCATTTAAATGATTACACCTAAGTGAAGACACAAAGTGGAATGTAAATAAAATAATAGTCTTGAGGTCATAGCAAGAGATCAAATTCAAGTCCAAATTGTAAGTCTTCCACATCTGTTAAAAGGAAGAAAAGATTGTTCTTAACATAACCTGTGTCTTCTAGGAGCTCAAATGGGACATATTTGAGACTCTGTAACAGATTTAGGGTAGGGTTCTCTATTACTAGGAGCCACAAGTCGCACTTTGGATCACTATGAAATATATATCTGTACTGAATTTGGGTTGAGGTTCAGTCATCAATGCACATCCTCTTTCATGCCTGAAGGTATAGACTTTCTTTTCTTATTTTTACTTGGCAATATTTCCTGTATAACGTAGTGATATCAACATTTCACTTCTTGTTGTAGAGTCATAGCTGAGATTTATCTTTGTTGCCAATGTTCTCAACATAAAGAGATATGCTCATAATATTCTTGTAGGTTCAATATCTTAGACAGAAGATTAAACAAATTGGACAAAAAAAATTTAAATCCAGACAACATAGTACTCTCTCCTCACAGCTTTTTAGTGGAGGGTCTATCAGACCATGAGGCACTGCATTATGGTTTGAGTGTGAAGATTCTCCCATAGGTTTATACGTTTGAAAAACTTGTCTCCAGCTGCTGCCACTGTTTGGGAAAGCTATGCAATCTTAAGTATGTGGAAATTCAATTAAAGAAATCCTGGAGCCTTATTCTCCTTCCCTGTGATGTCTTCCTCATCATAATGAATGGTATCAGTCTGAAACTATTAGTTACAATAACATTTATTCTATTAAGGTGATTTACCCCTATATTTTATAACTTTAATGAGAAAGTGACTGATATATTGTGTTAATAAAATGATTCATTGATAAAATTATTGGATTTTAAGCCGGTTAATTTAGTGTTATTTTACCTAATAAAAACTTCCTTGTTAAAAATATATTTCTTTTTTCTAATGTTGAGGTGTGTATTTACACAGGTACTCCTGACTACCTATTGACACCAGCCTCCATCACCTGAAGACAGCCTTATACATCACAGATAATCTTATCTGCCCACCAAAACCAGCCATGAGAAAACTGTGCAGAGACACACACACAAAACACAGACAGTTCCACAATGCCAATGACTCCCAGGCCATGCAATCTTAGTACATATCTGAGCCATGAATTTCCCACAGGTAGCACAGACATACATCAGACCCCAGCCTGACAATTCAAGTACTATGAAAATCCAAACATCCCCTGACTACAAAACACGATCCTGAGATCCCCCATACCCAAACTTGGTGTAGCGTTTACTTAAGGCAGAAAAGAACTAACCTTCAAGTTAATGGCTATGAGAATATTGTATTGTAAAAGGAACTTTTATTTTCTAGATATAATTTTCATCTCAGAAACTTATTGTGAAATAAGCTCACCCTTTCTGAACTCTGACTAGCTGGTTCAACTCAGCTGTTCTGACTCAAACTCCTCTCCAAGCTGACTAACTCAATATGGATTATTTCAGCTTCTTCCTGAATTGTTCTGCTTGGCCTCACTAACTTTGGCAATTTGTTCTAATCTTCTGGCTCCCCTTATTCTTTAGCTTCAACTGCTTCTGCTGAACTACACTGAACTGCATGAAATCAAGAACAAACTCAACTCAGCTGCTCTGCACTCACAGCACTAACTCCAAATGCACTAACTCAAGTCTCAACTAACTGACTTAACTTACTGTACTGCTGTGCTCCAATTAAATAGCTTTTCTTCTGAGAGTTGGACATATTCTGTCTCTGAGTCATTCTGTCAAGACTTTCTTGGATTCATCACTTTGTATGTGCCTCAGTTAGACACAATTGTTTAGGACTATGCTGAAGGAATTCAGACAGAGAGATTGGGTTTAAAGGTTTAAGAGATTGTCTGCATTCCACCCAGATCTCATAGAAGTAAACGTTCTTTGGATGTGTTCAGAACAGCCTTGTTGCACTTTTTCAATAAAATCTTCAAAGAAAATTTCTCAAACCAGAGAAAGAGATGCCCATCAGTGTACTAGAGGATTAGAGAACACAAAACACAGAGGGCCATCAAATAAACTCCCATGAACTTATTATAGCTAATATATAAAATCATGGAGTAAATAAAGGCTATTGATAAACTGCAAGAGATAAAATTCAGGTCACCTATAAATCCAAGACCCTCTGAACAATACCTGGAATGTCGTCAAAACGTTTCAAGCCACAAAGGTCTGGAAAGATATATTCCAAATTCTGAAAGATTGTAAATAGCAACCTCTATTATTATACCCAACAAAACTAGCCATTAAATTTAAGGAGAAATAAATCTTTCTTTGATAAAAAATATATTAAGGGAATTCAGAGAATATAGAAGAACTATTAGTGATAGGGGAAGGATAAAGATACCTAAGATGTTACAGGAAGAACAATGTCAGGACAGTTAATTCTAAAATATCTAAAACAAAAACAAAATCAACAAAGTAACAGGAATAGTGAATAGCTTTCAATAATAACTATTAATATTTTATAATATCAGTGTCTTCCAAAAAGACAGAGACTAGGAGATTAGGTAAGAAAACAGTTTCCATCTCTCTTGGTACTACCTGTTGTGGCTAGGCCTGGGCTAATTATATATGATGTTAAATCTGTTCTCTTGTGAGGAACTGTGAACAAAGAATGTGTCAGCACTCGGGCCATTTCCTGTAAACCTTCTTCCCACCTTAATGTATAAAATAAAGGCTAGAGCCAGTGATTTGGCAGAGAAAGAAGAGAAGGTGGAGTTGAAGGTTTTCGGAGAGAAAGGGAAAGAGGTTAATTGATGACAGAGAAGGAGGTAGAAGGAAAGGGGTCTCATAAATGGAGAAAATGGTAGTGTAGTGGTAGATCTGCCCAATTAAGGTGCACAGCTTGTATTAATATTAATTAAGTTGTGTTTTCATTGCCAGGGCATATTTGGGTTGGAGATTTACTACAACAACTACCTAGAGACATACTTTATTATCAATGATAGACACAACCTTAGGATAAAGAAATAGAAAAAGGTATTCCAAGAAAAATGGAACTAAAAAACAGCAGGCATAGAAAGTGGCAAATACAATGTCTGAAAAAGTTGAATTTAAACAAGCTAAAAGAGGTAAAGATGACCATCATATATTCATTAATGAAATAATGTATAAAAAGGATATTAAAATTCTAAACATAAAGGCATCACAAACAGATGCTCCCATTATTACTATTAGATATAAAATGACAGACTCCATCACAATGACAGTGGTTGATTTTAACAACCCAAATCATTCATGAAAAAATCATCCAGATGAAAACAAAACAGAGAAATATTAGAGTTAAATTATGCCATAAATCAAATTGACCTCACAGACATCTCAAGTTTTAATACATATTACAAAGCTGTAGTCATAAAAATGGCAAGATGCTGGGAAAAGTAAAACAAATAAAAAACAAGCAAATAAAAAACCAGACACATTGATGAATGAGAGAGAATTGAGAAATTTGTGCTCTTTAAAGTATAAGTTCAACTCCTAGCTCCATTATTTTTCACAAATAGGCTAGATATTCATATATTGGAGATAAAACAGGAACTTAAACAAATAGTTTTAAGACAGGTAGGTACATGTAAAAAATGAAGCTAGTCTTCTTTCTCACTCTGCACAAAAATAACAAGAAATGGATCAAAAATTTTAACTAAAGACCTAATATCTTTCAGATACTTAAAACCAAAATTGAATAATGAGACCTGATGAAATTTAAAAGCTTCTATACAGGAAAAAAATACAGTATATATTAAAGGATAAGGCAGCCTACAGAAACAGGAAAAATCTTTACCAGTTATACATCTGACAAAGACTCTCTAGAAAAATAAAAACAAAAAATAATACTAATTACATAAACAACTTATTTTTAAATTGATAGAGAGTTCTCAAAAGAAGAAAAACAAATGTCTAAAAAAATTTTTCAAAGATTAACATCTTTAGCCATCAAGGAAAAGCAAATTAAAACTACTTAGAGTAACAAAGTCTTCCATATTTCTACTACTATAGCCCAATTAATCCTGATTTAAAGTATTCCTTTGCTTTCCAAATCAAAAGCCCCCAAATCCACATTCTTCCAAACAAAAGCATGGCCACACCTATCACAGCAATACCCCAGTCCCTGGTACCAACTTCTGTTTTAGTTAGGGTTTTACTCTGTGAACAGACACTATGGCCAAGACAACTCTTATAAAAACAACATTTAATTGGGACTGGATTATAGGTTGAGACGTTCAGTCCATTATCAACGTAGCATCCAGACAGGCAAGGTACAAGCAGAGCTGAGAGTTCTACACCTTCCCCTGCAGGCAGCTAGAAGAATACTGGCCTCCAGGCAGTTAGTACAAGGGTCCTAAGCCCACACCCACAATGACATACCTACTCCAAAAAGGCCACACCTCCTATTAGTGCTACTCCCTGAGCCAAGCATTACAAGCCATGATTCTGGGGGTTCTTTGGGACACCACTGGCAAAAGTAGGCAATCCATTCCTGTCACTGAGCTTTTAATCTGGTAACCTATGGTGCCTCAAAGAGGAATTGTCTCATGGTTGTGGAGTAACGCTGTTTAAATGCTTTCTATCAATATTTTAGGATGCTTCTAAAGTAGTAGGCTTCTATTTGGCCTTTTCAGTAGTGGTTTGTGAGAACACAATCAGAACAATGACCAATAATGAGCAACGCTTTGAGGACTGTGAAAGAGTTATACAAATATAACAACAACAACAACAACAACAACAAAAGCAATGATCCAAGGAAGGTTGCTTGAGTTCAGAAAAACATGATCCGAAAACATGCACCTAAACGGCAAGAATCACACATTAAATATTAACAGAGGACCCCTTCCCAGAACTTTTTCAGGACAGACTAATTTAAACAAAATGTCCTGTCACATACTCTAGATTATATCTGAGCAGGCATTAATGCAAGGCAGGAGGTCATATTCAGATTCAGGATATATTGACTAGGTTGGGATTTATAGCTATAATATGACATACAACAAGAATATAGTAGGTCTTAAGAAAGAGCCTACTATTATTGTTCTTCTAAGAACATATAGTATTAGCCAAGTCTTGGTGACATATTCTTATATCCAGAAGTAAGTGCATCCCCAGCCCATCAAAGAAGATTCTGTTTGCAAGATGATAAATAATACAGAATCTCATAACTAGACAAAATACAGAGGATAAGAGACTGGAGTGTTAAGGACTAAATGGCCTATGTGGGATGTACAGATCACATCCATTCTCCAAGGGTAAGTAGATAAATACAGAAAGTAAGAAAGATTTTAAGAGACAAAGGCAGCAGGGCGTTTTATTGGCAACTAGAGCAAGTTTTGCATATTAGTCCATAGAAGTTGTGACAGCATGCACAAGTCCTGCAGAAGATCAAGCAGAGAAGGCCTCAGAAGGAAAGTGGCAGAAGACATGACACCCAACCCTATTGATAACTGATTGCTATGGATGGAGTTCTCTTCCAGAATATTGTGCCTGGGCGGCTACCCATGCTCCAAAAGATGGTCCTACACCTATACATATACTAGAAGCACAAGCAATTCAGTAGGTTTAAAAGAATTATGAAAAGAATTATGAAACTGGGAAGAAATAATGGTGAGTGGTGTAGGGGAGGAACTTGGGGGAGGTAATACAGGGTAACTGAAATCAAAACATTATACATATAATTCTCCAAAATTATTTCTGAAAAAGAAAATGAATTTCTTCCCTTTGGTTTTAAGTAGCCAGAAATTATTCATTCATAAAATTTTATATCATTTAAGGAAATACATGTGGGTATAAAATATGGATTGCACCATAATGAGAATTTATACTGCATCTTCTCATGGGTCCATTGACTTCTCAATATAAAACTGAGATATGGCTGGGCAGTGGTGGTGCATGTCTTTAATCCCAGCACTTGGGAGGAAGAGGCAGGCAGTTTTCTGAGTTTGAGGCCAGCCTGGACCACACAGTGAGTTCCTGGACAGCCAGGGCTACACAGAGAAACCATGTGTCAAAAACAAAACAAAACAAATCAAAACAAAACAAAACAGAACAGCCCTGAGATATAAAGGGAAAATATGTAACAACAAGAATAGGTGTGTTTCAGAAGAGTTCTCTTTCTTGAGAAATCAAAGCTGACAAATACTTAAAGACTGTAGCTAGCTGTTATTGAGCCCAGTGATTCCCAAGAATACTCGGCTTGGCCCTTGACCTTATCTTTTTTAAGGGAAGATCCTTGAGAAGTAAATGCATCAAGGGGCACGTCCAGCTGTGAACGTGTTTGCTCCCCTTTTTGTGTCTCCTGCCTCCAAAGTTGGCAAATTTGAAAATGCTTCTTTTTGGCCGTGATTATCTAGTCAGATCAAATTTTTGTCCAGGATAGGAAAAGATATGACAAAAAGCACAAGAATTTCACATGGGAGATAGAAAATCATGCCAGAGGCCAAGAGCAAATAAAGCTTGGATTACAGTCAGCATGACCAACAGCAAGAATATAAGGCTGATCTCAGAGAAGCAGACCTCAAAGCTGAACCAGCAATGACAGCAGATCTAAAAGAGTCAGAAAACACGGCTATGAGCCTGAGGAAGCTTGCAATTTTCTACCAGCAGAGCTAATAAGTAAAGGAATAAATGTCTAACTCAATGACAAAACTAGAAAAAAGGGTATTTCCAAAGTATTTCTACAAATTAACATTTTACTGAATAGGTTTAAAGTTGTAGACCACATAAGAAATACTGTTTTAATTTTGTGTTGTTGCAGTTATTATACTGTGTTTTTAAACATATTTTAAACATACATATAAAACATATATGTGTATGTTTTAAGAAAACTTTATTTATAAAAACACATTAAGAGACAGATTATTGCCTACCTAGCAATAATTTTCTACTACCCCAACTAAAATCTTAATTTACTTTTTAAATTGTATATCCAGAAATTTTCTGTACTAATTTCAAAGGTAAGTTTCCTGTTTCTTAAAAAATTGTAAGCATTGCCATGTACAAAGCTGAATGTTATATTTTATTATCTAATAAGTACAATGTATATAATATATAGTATTTAAATACTGCAATCACTACATCAGCTAAAACATACCTCTCGTTCTAAATTGGGTTTTCATATGTCATATACAACCACAATTTTTCCCATCAGGAAATATTTTAACTTTTATTAACTATATTCATTGACTAAGACTTGAAGCAAAGATTTTGTACAAAATATTAATTTTAAAGTTGTGACTCCAAATAAAGTACTTCAGTTTTTAGCAGAACAATACAACCATGAAATCTGTTTGTAAAATCTAAAGTACAAAAATAAAATCTTGCTTGTGATCCTCAGAAGCATGCTCAGGAGAGCAGCAGTTACGGCAAAGATTAAGAGTAGATGAACTAGCACAGAGGTGAGTGGAAATGTCCCAGGAGCTACTTTTCTGCTCTAGGCATGTCTATATTTTTGGAAGAGGTGAAAGTCTGCGAGTCTGCGAGTCTGAGAAACAGAACATTGCTAAGAGGCAGAAAGCCCAGAAGAGCAATTGAAATTCTCACAGGGCTGAGCAGGTGGCATTACTTCGGGGCTTTCAGAGGAGTTAGGATGTAGATACATAAAAGATTCAAAAGGGAAGCAAGGGATGAGAAAGGAAGCTCACGGTGTGCGTTATCTCACTGGAGTATCCGCTGATTCCTCAACTGCCTAAAGAAAGAAGTTAAGAAGACAAACGGGCAAGGTTTGGAAACCCAAAGATAATTTTCAACAGTTTCAGAGAGAAGAGAGAGAGAGAGAGAGAGAGAGAGAGAGAGAGAGAGAGAGAGAGAGAGAGAGAGAGAGAAGAAAAGCAGATAAAATTACATTCAAGAATAAAGGTCACTTCAACACACCACCACTTATTGTGGGCTCAAAAGGACCACTTCTATAGAGTGGAACATGCCTGAGCTAAAGCCAAATTCTAAAAGCTACAGTTTAGCCTCTACTTTGCTGAATTCCTACATAAAGGTTGATCCCACTCCAGCTTCCAGTGACCGGACAGAGCTTCTTCAATGAGAGATTTCACCATCCAGTACTGGTATAATTCCCACAGACTGTTGATTAATAAGAAATTAGAGTGCAGAGCAAAGTGAAAAAGAAAAAAAAACAACAATAGGAAATGTAGTCAGTTCAACTATCTCAGTTATGAAAAATGGAACTTAAGTATGACGGACACATTTAAGGACATAAACAATATTTAAATAATCACAAGAACTATATGCTATGAAAAGGAATCAGATGGCAGATTTATTGTTAGCTTTTTGAGGGTGCTCCACTCTGATTTGTAGAGTAGATAGAGCTATATGCAATGCCACCAATGAGGAATGAGACTTCAATCCTTCCCGCATCCTCCCCAGCAGTTGATTTTCTAAACATCCTATACCTTAGATACTTGTTCAGCAATGTTCATTGCTGTTCTAATCATAACAGCTATAAATTGGAAACAACCTAAACGTGCTTGAACTAACAAATGGCTAATGAAAATGTGGTACATATACATTAAATACTTTTCAGGTATGAAATAAAAGATGACATCATGAACTTTGCAAATTAATGGGTGGAACTATAGAGTATAACACTGAGAGAGGTAACCAAGACACATAAAGATGAATCTTGCTTTTTTTTTTCATCTGTACTTCCTAGCTCCAAATTTTTAGACATGAATATCTAACGTGGAATAAATGCAGAACTAGGAGTGTAAAATGGGACCATGAAATATAGCAGGAGAAATAAAAAAGAGACCACCAGGGAACAAGTCACTTAAAGGGGTAAAGGGGAAAATGAAAGGGTGAGTGGAAAATAAAGGGGAAGGGAGGAGGGTAAAGTAACAGTGAGGATGTCTGAAGGTCATAAACGTTAAAATCGTATTATTATCTATCTACCTAAAGATACATTGAATACATTTAAGTCTACATAAATATATAATTTTATTGGGTTCTTTTCCGAACTGGGCTGACAATGCTTCTCCCAAGAGTGACAGAATAACAAAAACCCCAGCACCAAGCATGAGAAGTCGCCTTTTGAATTCTCTTCTTGGCCAGGCAAAAGACTCATAAAATATCATAGGATACAAGTACTGCCCTTGATTGCCTCCCAGAAGTTGAAGATGAGTAAATCCCTATTGCTGAAGACTATGTGCCTAGAACATTGGGCCCAGGAGATATGAGATTGTTATTATTGTTGTTATTGTTGTTGTTGTTATTATTATTATTATTATTATTATTATTATTATTATTATTGTAAAGCCTCCTCCCTGAGAATTAACTTTCATAGTATAAAAAGATACTATACATGCTTGCAAAGGATATTCTTTAGAGTCTAGAGTCCTACCCAGTTATTATCAATCAAAATTCAAAGAACAAATGACCATATTGTACTGAGTCCCAATTGATACAACTATAGCATAACTACTGCACTTAAGACTGAATCATAGCAAAAGAAAAAAAGAAAAAAAAAAAAAGAAAAGAAAAGACTGAATCATAGCAAAAAATAAACTTACAACAACCACAACAGAAACAAGCAGACAGGCAGAAGGGTTATAAGAGCTAAAGGAACAGGAAGTTTGCTATGAGATTATATCTTCTAGAAATATCAGAGAAGCTCTGCCCATGAATCCTTATCTACATGAATGACTAAACAAGACCCAAACAAGGATGACACCAATTGAAATGCTAGCATGAATGGATAGCATGAATGGATAAAATCTTGTTAGGCCTCAACCCTCAACTGAAAAAAAAAAAAAGCGCAGGTAACTAAGGAATGTTGAAAGTGGAAGGAATTGTCTTCCAAAGGAATAGTCTCAAATTGGCTGCCAAATATCAAATGAACAGTCCTAAAATCATATATATGTATATATATACAAGTAAACTGGCAGATTGAATTTGTATATTTAGAAAGATATGTACATGCGTGTTTGACAATGTTTAAAGAAAAAGAAGCCATGAATCTGAGAGAGCAAGGGATCGTTCATGGAAAGTCTGAAGTGAGAAAAACAAAGAGGAAATGATGTAATTATATATTAATTTCAACAAATAAAATATATTTTATAGAATAACAAAACCTAAAAAACTCAAAGATACAATACTGTAATCTAGACACAATAGTGGAAAATATTATTTTAAAAGTATAAAGCTGAGTTGGCATTTTTCTGCAATCCCAGCACTTGGAGGCTGAGGCAGGAAAATTGTGAGTATAAAACCAGTCTGATCTACATAATCAGATTGTTGGTCAAAGGTCAGGGAATGAATAGACCACATAAAATAGAGTAAAATAGTCTCAAAAGAAGTAATTGGAAACATGGCATGTAGTGAGAAATAATAAATGCAGAAGCAATGTTTAAAGAACTAACAGACCAGACTAGATTAAATGGTTAGGAATTGAGGGCCAGATTCAACAAACAGAATTTAAAGCAGAGTGTGTGGCAATTCATATCCAGAAGAGATAGAGTAAAACTGAAAACCATGTGCCTGGAAAAGCTTGTCCAGCATAAAAGGACATACTGTGTGGTTGTTTGGATAGGCTTGGCTCCCATAGACTCATGTGTTTGAATACTTGGGCTATGGTGAATGGAACTATTAGGAGATACGTCCTTGTTGAAGTAGATTACGCCTTGTTAAAGGAAGTATGTCACTGTGTAGGTGGGCTTTGAAGTCTCCTATGCTCAGGCTTTACCCAGTGCAGGTGGTAGTCTGCTCCTAGCTGTTGGTAGAACACAGTCTCCTTCTGACTGTGGATCTAGCACTATGGCTACCTGCACACTGCCTTATATCCCTCTAAAACCCTAGCCCAGGCCCCATTTGAATGTCTTCCTTTATAAGAGGTGCATGGATCATATTGTCTCTTTGCATCAATAAAACTTTAACTAAGAAGAACTGCCTGTGGAAACAAAATCTGAGTGCTGAAACTATGGAAGTAAATACAGCTGAAGAAGATCTTTTTGGTATGGATAGAAAATAGAAGTAAACCTGGAGATCTATATAACAGCAGCATTTAAATGTGAAATGAGCATGAGCTAGGGTGGTAACAGATAGTTGGGCAGCTCTTATAATCTTTTGTGCAGAAAAAATATATATTTGTAGTATTATTTTAGGCACTCTAATTAAAAAGAATTGTTATTAGCAAGCATTAAACCTATGCACTGCACAAACACAGACTGAAAGTAACACTGTCACCCTAAGCAAACACAGAACGAAAGACAATGTAATCACAATGAAATACTGAAATAGATGCTGGCACTGAAAGTGTCAATAAAATATCAAACAAAATAAATGTTGTGAAGATTTTGACATAGCCAATCTCACCAGCAGTATAGTTAATAGTTGTGTACTTCAATTTGCTAAGAGAGAATTTGGATATTCTAAACACACACATACACACCATAAAGGGTGTGAGATATGTAAATTTCTTTGGCTGTAATAATTGCACATAACACATAATGCCATTTTATATACTTCAAATAATAACTAAAACATAAAACCTTAATTAGTAAACTTATAGCCCACCAAAATAAATTTACAAATTAAAGTTACAAATTTGACATAGAAAAGGGGGAAATATATCTATTAACCAAGAAATCAAACTGGCCTAAGTCAATTAGTACACAGAACATATAAATTTTGTCTTAGTTAAAGTTTCTACTGTTGCAATGAAACACATGACCAAAAACCAAGTTGGGGAGAACAGGATTTGTTTGACTTATACTTTACATATTACTATTCTTCATCAAAGGAAGTCAGGACAGGAACTCAAATCAAGGAAGGAAACTGGAGGCAGAAGCTTATGCAGAAGGAATGGAGGGAGTCCTGCTTACTTGCTTGCTTTCCTATAGAGGTCAGGGATGGAACCACTGACAAAGGGCTGTACCTTTCCCCATCGATCATTAACTAAGAAAATGTTCTATAGCCTGATGATATAGAAGCATTTTTTCAATTGAGAAACTAGCTTGTGTTAACATAAAACTGACCAGCACAGTCAGCACAAATGGACCTAGCTGGCACATGTATTAAATGCTTCAGTCAACTAAAGTCTTATTTTTAAGAACCAGATTTTACCATACTTGAACCATAAAAGAGGTAAAAGCAAGCTATAAAGGAACAAAATCACATATACTGGGTTTTAAGAGCTTTCTCAGCAGTTAAAAGCACATACTGCCCATGAAGGGGACCTGAGTTCAGTTCCCAGCGCTCAAAACAGAAGGCTCACAGTTACCTAAAACTTTAGCTCCAAGGAATTTTCTGCCCTCTTCTAGCCTCCACAGATTCAGACATTCAAGGCAGACACACATAGACACACATGCAAATATACAATTAAAAATAAAACTAAACTTATAAAATATTACATATGATATATGTTCTTACTAAAGGAGAACTAGGCTTCAAATGATGAAAAAGATAAATAGAAAATATTCACATACTTAAAAACAAAATAGTATATCAAAGAGAATATGAGAACAAAATTATAACATATTTTGAATGGTGATGAAAATACAATATTCATAATGTACTATATGTAACAGTAGAATAAATGAGAATGTGGTTGATATAACTAACCATTAGGAAGGAAAAGGAGTAAACATTAATTAGACAAATTTCAATTACCAAATTAGCCAAGTAATTGCAAATGAAACTTAAAGTTATGTAAATGTAACTTTTATTTCCTCAGTGGAATGATGAGCTCAGAGGCATAATCAGGGTGTGTAATTACACACCTTGGTCTGAGCCCAGAGAACTTCTTTTTCTGTTCTACCTATCTCTAGGTTGAGATCTGGATGCTCCTAGCCTCCATACATTCTAATCTTTCAAGCTTACTGATTAAACTGCCTTCTAATCTTCTGGCTCCTTCTTATTCTCTGTGTAGTTCTGCCTTCACTTGTGACCTGTCTCTGTTAAACTATCTCAGTAAACTGCCTCCTCTCTTTCTCCACTGCCTTCTTAAATTGCCCTTCTTTCCTGTCTTTCTGTCCTCATGATAGTTGGATGTATGCTATCCTGACTCATTCTGACAAATCTCTCTCTGATTCATCACTTTGTCTGCCCCTCAATTAGATATCACTTTCAATCATGGCTGTTTCCTTCTACAAAACAAGCTTACCTTCACTATTCAGAATTATTGTGGATGCCAACAAGTACTTGCTGACAGGAGCCTGATAGAGCTGTCTCCTGAGAGGCTCTGCCAGTGCCTGACAAATATAGGATCCATCCATTGGATGGAGCATAGGGTCCCAGTGGAGGAGCTAGAAAAAGGACCCAAGGAGGTGAAGGAGCTTGCAGTCCCATAGGAAGAACAATATGAACCAACCAGTACCCACAGAACTCTCAGGGACTAAACCACCAACTAAAGAGTACATAAGGAGGGACCCATAACTCCAGGTGTATATGTAGCAGAAGATGGCCTTGTTGGACATCAATGGAAGGAGATGCCCTCGGTCCTGAGAAGGCTCAATGCCCCAGTGTAGGGAACTGCCAGGACAGGAAAGCAGGAGTGGGTGGGTTGGTAAGCAGGGGAGGGAGAGATGGGATAGGGGATTTTCAGAGGGGAAACCAGGAAAGTGGATAACACTTGAAATGTAAATAAAAATTATCTAATAAAAACATATGAAGTAAATTAAAATAAATATTTTTCACATGCTATAATTGATTAAACTATCTGATTGATTAAACCTGTGAAATTAAAAAAAGAAAGGTGTATACTAAGTATATATCTGTATCCCAGTCAGAGCATACTGTATAGAATCAGGGCATGTTTGCATTCTGGCCAGATCATACAGAACTAGAAGATTTTTGAATGTGATCATTTGCAAGAACAGCCATGTTGCAGGATTCAAATTCATCTACAAAGTAAGAATAATGTAACAGTAAAAGTTTATAATAAAAATAGAATACAACAAAGCCAAAATTTTGTTTTCTGAATAAAGAAATCCAAAGTCTGAATAAAGAAATCCAAAGTTACCATTATCAGAATCAAGGTGTCTACAAATATTCCTAAGTGTAATTGGTACACATGACAGGAAGCTTACAAAATTCTAGCAAGGAAAAAAAAAAGTGACCACTTTTCAGATAGAAATAGATGCAGAAACCCACAGCAAACATTAGACTGAATTTGGGGAATCTTGTGGAGACATGGGAAGATTGAGAATCAAGGGATCAAGGGCACCATAAGAAAAACCTAACCTGGGCACTTCAAGACTCACAGAGACTGAACCACCAACCTAAGAACATGCAGGGTTGGACCTAGGGCCCCTGAACATATGTACCAGATGTGCACATGGTCTTCATATGGGTCCCCTAACAACTGAAACAGGGGCTGTCTCTAACTCTCTTGCCTGATTTTGGATACCTTTCCCCAAACTGGGATGCTTTGAGGAGGGGAGGAGGAGGGAGGAGGGGGAATGAGGTGGAAAATAGGGAGGGGGTCTGCAATCTGGATATAAAGTGAATAAGCTAACAAAAGAACAAACAACACAAGAGTTTTCTATAGGTATCCTGAACCTTCATTCCACAGTTAGACATGCAAGGTTATTTTTTAACACAAGAGCTACAGTCCAATAAAGGTACACACACACACACACACACACACACACACACACACACACACAGAAATCTTCTCTCAGACAAAGCTACTTGGAACTCAATAATACTTGTGCAAACAGAAGTGACCAGCTGTTATGTCAACCCTCTATAATAATACAGTTCAGTTCTATGACCAAGCTTCAAACCATCACCAGGTGTGCACTGAATGAATGGTTTGCTCTTCCTACCTTCCTTCTTTCCTTCCTTCTAATTGTTTCTAACATGATTTTCAGTCTCATAAAAACATATGGGGAAATTTCTAGTATATTGTTTTCCTCTACACAATGAGAGTTAAACCACTAAGTTGACAACATTAACAAAATGACTGCATCTGGTTTTAGAAGTCTTTCCTGTGCAGGCAAACCTTTTCTTTCCCCCAAACTGCAAGTGGGATGGATCATCAAATATCACAACTTGTTGGCTCTGCTGTAGAGAATGCAGAATAGAGGTTAAAGCTCACTGGGATGGGAACACAGGCCCACACACACCGCATATGCATTGGCAGACAGAATGGAAGTTTTAAGGCAGGTCACAATCTGCCAGAAATTATATAAAAATAATAAAATAGCCCTTATCACTTGTGCCAGGCAGTTTCAAAGCAGTTCTATTCAAGTTTAAACAGTACATTTGGCCAATGCATCCACTTGCTTCTTGTCCTTTCTTCTAGACTTTCATAAACCAGAGGTCATAATAGATCTTAAAGTCTTTAAAGGAAGAAACTAAACTCTCTTTAAAAGCAATGAAATTGTAATTATCTCCAAGTTATAATGCATTGAATTCTGTAAATATATGCAATGTTTACAAAAATATGTGTTATATATTACATATAATTTCATATTCTATATGAATATTGTATGTACAACTGAATATTACGTATATATCACTAAATTTAAACTGTAGAGTCAGTTTTTTCTAAGATAACCCATTTTTTCTTAAGAACATAACATAAGCAATTATATATATATATATATATATATATATATTACTTTTTATTAGATCTTTGTGACTTTCAAATAATTCACCCCAATCCCACTAATCTTTCCTTCCTCTGTGCCTTCACTCCACCATTGTCCTTCCTCTGTGCCTTCACTCCACCATTGTAAACTCCCCTCCAACAATGAAAAACCTTATTGTGGAAGCTGTAGTGTATCACAGGGTGACCACAGTTATCCTCTTTTATCTACACTGCTTTGCTTGCAAACATTCATTGCAATCTCTGATACAAGGCCTTTGGCTTCTGCTGCGTCATCCATACTGGAACTTCACTGGGACTTCTGTCAGATAATTTAATTGCCCTGTGTCATAGAGGTCCTGCACACCAGCAGTTGATGGGGTAAATGTTATGGTGGGACAATTCAAAGCCCCAAATCTCAGTCTAAGATGTATCTGAGTTAGCCAAACCACCAACTTCCCCACTCTCATACTCTTAGGGCCTCATTAGAAGAAACCCCTGTCACCAGGACCAGATCTACTATGCAAGCTACAGAGCCTACTCTCCTGAGGGACATGGCCAGTTCTCCCACTCTTATGACCCTAGGTCAAGCCCTCTTCCCTGCCATAGATACTGATGGAAGAGGGATAGGAGGAGGGTACCTTTCTTTAATCTCACCCTCTGCCCAGGAGACAAAGGGTCAGCTCTCCCACATTCACACCCTCCTCAAGGCTAGCTAATCTGCATTCTGGGCCAGTTCTATTGTTCTGTGCAGATGGATGCTGGGCCTGCTCTCTCAAGTGCTGCCCCAGGTGAGGGTCGGGTAAGCTCTCCCAGTCTTATGAACTCTGGGCCAGGTCTCCTACCTGCCATTGGTGACAATAGGCAAGGGAGGTCATCTCTCCCTTAACCATATCACCACACAACAGCACAGCAGACAAATAGAGGGGCCAGCTCTCCGGTGCTCACACCTTCATGGCCAACTTTCTCACATCCCCTCCACCAAGGTCCACTCAACTCTGTGCCCAGGAAAGTTGCAGAGCCCATTCTCAGTTTCTGCAGCTGTAAAGGAACAAGGTCATCTCTCCTGCTCTCATGCCCCTAGGGCTAACTCTCCCAGAATGCCCAGGTGAGGGTGGGGCCAGCTCTGCACAGCCCTCAGACAGCAACATGTCCCTGAGCAAAAGCCAAGATCAGGAACATCCACCTGGACTTTGGGGAGAATAGATCACTGATGCTGCAGGACCACAGATCCAGAAGTGGCCCCTGGTGGCAGCACAGGCCAGACCACACCATGGTCCTGGTTGGCAACAAGAGCTATTCACAGTAGGCTGTTCTTCACTACTCTTGAGTCACCAGTTCTGCCTCTCTTCATCGTATCTGCATCCTTTTTATCTTTCTCTTCCATTTCTCCATGACTCCTCTTATTGGCTCCTGTAGTCTCTGAGTGTCTGGAGTCCTTTCAAGAGTGATCTCAGAAAAGCTATGCCCCACTCACCCATTGTGACATTGGGTAAGGGTAAGCTCTGGAATGGGCATGGTCTATCACCCCCCAGTTCTGCCTGGCACACAACTGTTGATGGTTGTTTCTGTCTAGCTCCCTGTCCAGATCCCATAGTACAAGTCTGGTTGTCATCTCAGACTTGTTCCTTGCCTGGACTGCCTAAGCAGGCCCATGTGAGGGTCATATATCTCAGGCTCACTTCTGTAAGTCCCAGGAAGAGTTCTAGTTTAAGGCTTGCTCCTGGTCCTGGGAGCCTTTGAACCTGCACAGCTGGACTGGTGGTCATCTCAGGGTACCTCCCTGATCCAGATCCCTGGCATCAAACTGGTGACCATCTCAGGCTTGTGTTTTTCAGGTAATGTTAGGCTACTAATCATTTAGATGTTCATGGATCAGAGCACTAAGCATAGGAGACATAGCCTCTCTCTCTGCCACCTACTGACTCACATGTGACCCAGCAGCCACACCTGCAATGCTTCTAGAGGGAGGCATCCAAGGGATTTTACATTAGCCCTCAGTGATGATTACTGTTTGGCTTCTTAACAGTCAGAATTATTTTTTCCCATTGTATTATAGCTCAATCTGACAGATCAAATGAATCAATAAAATATAATCAACAAGCACTTCCTAAAATATAATGAGTTTGTTACTTAACTGGAAGAAGCAGCAAATAACATAACAAAAGTGGGAATTTTAAGAATTTTCAATTAAAAGAGAGATGAACAGCAAATGATGAAATAGAGAATTGGGTTTGGGTGAGAGAATAATTTTGAGTCCACACTGTCAGTGTATAAAAGGCCAAAAAATAAATTAGCTTGAAAACATAAGGGGTTAAGTTGAAAAGATTTTTTAGAGCCTAGAGAATTATTTTCCAAGGAAGTAATCTACACAGAGGATCGAGTTTCATCATTAAGACACTATTTCAAAGGCAGCTTTGAAACTTAAATGACTTGGCTTTTGAGAATTGAACCAACCTAAGAAAGGCATACAGATGACCATCAAAAATGTTACCTTGCATAGACCAACATGTTGTTACTACTGACTCCCCTGGGAAATATATGATTATAATTTGGAAGGAAAATCATCTGTTTAACTGCTGAAGAACTTGTCTTCTGAAGTATTTAAAATAACCCATACAAAGTCAAACAATTTACATGAAACCAAAAAAGAGGAGGATAAGAGGGCAGAGGAGGACAGAGGAAGAAAAGGAGGAGGAGGAGGAGGATTAATGAGAGGTAAAATAGGAGGAGGAATTCTGATTGTTGCTGCTATTTCAGGAGATTACCCACAATCAAAATATATATATATATATATATATATATATATATATATATATACATACATAACAAAATTTTTGTAACATGTATATATATTACAAAAATACTTCTACTGAACCTAACAGAAAAAAATGAAATTAATAATGGAATAGAAATTAGATCTTCTGAAATAGCTGCAAAGACTTTGAATGTGAGAATCCTATCCAACATATAGTCACCTGCAGAAACAATGGTCCCTATGTGCCTGTACCAATTTAGAGGTATGGAGTGTGCTTTGCTTGGGGCACATAGGTCTCTGGACAAGGACCTAGAGGTGTGTTGCACTTGTTCCCTTTACATCTCTCTCTGTTCCTGTCTGTCATGATGCTAATTTCTCTGACACATCCTTCCTACTATGATGCATAATGAATTCTCTGAAACTTCAAGTAAAATGAGATTTTCTCCTTTAAATTGTCCCTTGGATATTTTGGTGACAATGATACAAAGTCTGATTATCAAAGAGATATTTTCCATAGTTACCTATTGAGGTTCTGATTTATTAGAACAGTTACATAAAATTTAATCATATGACAAAGCTTGAGTTGTAAGTTTGACTTGTGGTACACAGAACTCCAGATTAAACTTCAAATGAAACTGGTCTTTATAAATAAGTTTCATGGTGAGGCTAATGCAGATCACAGAAAATGTTATAAAATAAGATGTTGTCTACATCCTTTTTGAGATAGCTTTTCTAGATATTCTGGCAGTAACCTCTATAATTGAAGCAATGTGTATGTTCCTCAGAGTTTTGTGTAGTAGTGTTGAATACTGCTGTTTTAAAGTTAAAACATATAGTAATACTTCTCTATATCATATTTTTCTCATATATACTATTTAATAAAAAAGCAGTAAAATTAGACATTATTACTTGAGTTTGTATGTTTTAACAAAACATCCTGACTTCTTACTTAGAAAGATATTTTCTAGCACATTTGAACTCACATCAATGTTTGTTGTTTGTGGAGTATCCCTTAGAGTATTATCTTCCAATTGTCAAGATTTATGATATACTCTCTTCTCTAACAATAATTTTCTTAATGTTATTAAAAATCAAATAACAGAGTGTAAGCCATTGGTGTTCTGTTCAGGAAAATTTCCCCTGTGCCCATGTGCTTGAAGCTCTTCCCCACTTTCTTTTCTATTAGTGTCACTGTATCTGGTTTTATGTGAAAATCCTTGATGCCCTTGAACTTGAGATTTATACAGGAGGTAAGAATGGGTCAATTTCCATTTCTCTACATGCTTATCACCAGTTGAACCAGCACCAAAAATCAACAAATGGGACCTCAAAAAAATCGAAAAGTTTCTGGAAGGTAAAGGACACTGTCAGTAGGACAAAATGGCAACCAACAGATTAGGAAAAGATCTTTACCAATTCTACATCTGATAGAGGGCTAATATGCAACATATACAAAGAACTCAAGAAGTTAGACTCCAGAAAACCAAATGAGCCTATTAAAAAATTAGATACAGAGATTTAAAAAAAAAGAATTCTCAACTGAGGAAAAAAATTTATTAAAAATTTTAATAAAGAAATAAAATAGGGCTGGGGAGATGGCTCAGCGGTTAAGAGTGCCGACTGCTCTTCTGAAGGTCGTGAGTTCAGATCCCAGCAACCACATGATGGCTCACAACCATCCATTATGAGATCTGATGCCCTCTTCTGGGGTGTCTGAAGACAGCTACAGTGTACTTACATATAATAAATAAATCTTAAAAAAAAAAAAAANCACATGATGGCTCACAACCATCCATTATGAGATCTGATGCATTCTTCTGGGGTGTCTGAAGACAGCTACAGTATACTTACATATAATAAATAAATCTTTTTTAAAAAAAGAAATAAAATAATGGAGGTAACTTGAAAAAAAATCAAATAATAAACACTTTTTCAGTATTATAAGTATACAGATGTTTTGAAGACTTTTTAAAAAATGTTTTTCTTGTTTATTTTATTTATTTACATTTCAAATGTTATTCCCCTTCTTGGTTTCTTCTGCAAACCCCCTATCCCATCCTTCCTTTTCCCAGCTTCTATGAGGGTGCTCCCCTACCAACTCCCTATTGCCCTAGCATTCCCCTATGCTGGGCATTGAACCTTCACAGGACAACTGGCCTCCCCTCCCATTGTAGCCAGATAAAACCATCCCAAGCTACATAAGCATCTGGAGCCATGGGTCACTCCATGTATATTCTGTAGTTGATGGTTTAGTCCCTGAGAGCTCTGGTTGGCTGATATTGTTGTTCTGCCTATGAGGTTGCAAACCCCTTCAGCTCCTTCGCTCCTTCCCCTAACACCTCCATTGTAGTCCACATGCTCAGTCTGATGGTTGGCTGCAAGCATCAAAGATATTTTTAATAAACAAAAAATTGAAATAATGTAGTAATGCCATAAGATTGAATATATGGACCAAAATAAGTCGAGAAATTCCTAATATTAAATGTATTTTAACTACACACAATGTGTCGGAGCCCCAATCTCTGATCAACAGAGATTGGAATAAATGACATTAACTCCAAAAAGCAGGTTCAGAGCAGCTGCAGCCACTTCTCTTTATTAGAAGGTTTCTTGCAGCTTCCCCAACTTCTCAGTCAGTCTTCAGTCTGTTCATCATCATCAATCAATCATATCTCTCTCACTCTCTGGGACTGTTCACACTTATCCTCTTCCATTCACTCACGTCACCTCACACCACCCAATCATAGACACACACATCCAAGGCAGCGTGCAGGATTGGCTGATAGAATGGTCTCTCAAGATGTTGCACTAACCTCTCGAACGAGGTACACGTGTGCATGATTGAGACTGAAGTAAACAATCGAGGTTACGGGGCTTTAGCACAGAGCCAGGGTGCCATCTTTGGCCCATGCGGCCATGCCCACTCCCCACATCTCCCCCTTTTTGTTTAAATAAGAGCTCCGGGACCGCATCTGCCTTAGGTTGTCCTGACAAGGGGTTCCCCCTTACCAGTCCTCAAGACCCATGCAGCTTTTATGGCACAGGCCTCTTGCCTTAGGTTGGTGGGACCCTTGCAGAATCTTACCCGTCACTGATTAACGGTCCATCCTATTGAGCCAAATTTGGGGTGAGCTTTCTCTATAGCTGTCATCGCTTATATCAGCACACGTTGGTCTCTGCTTTAGCTTGCCTTCACATACACACCATTCACCAAATCATTCCTACACACACACACACACACACCAATCACACGGAATGCCCAGAGTATCATCCTGCCCCAGCTCTTTATTGTGCTGGAGGTTCCACGAGCCATCTCTGACCACTGTTGCACTCTAGCAATGTCGACTCGGGTATTATTCATGGTGGTGAAATCAGGACTCCAATTCCTCAGGCCCTTTGTTGAAATCAGGACTCCAATTCCTCAGCAGCATTTCACGAGACAATTTGGCTGTATATGAGAGATTATGAGACTGCACAGAAATTATACAAAACCCCAAACATATGACTTAAAGGGGTTCAAGGTCAAATAGTTATCATAGATATTTCAAGAAATAAGGTAACACTATAGAAGAACAAAGACTACCTTTTAAAGACACATTAAACCAACATTCCTTTTCTATGACTGTGGATGACAATTACAAAGATTTAAAGACTGTAGCATCTGCACTAAAGGGTACTAGAAGTAGACCAATACCCCACAAATCGACTTCTTAGGAGCTAATCATACTTATTACCATCATCAGTAAATAAGTTATCCTTTCCATCTTGTTGGCATGGTGTTCTCCACTGTGGAACTAATAGTTCAGGCACCCAGATGGGATTTTCTTGATCCTGTGGAAAGACACACACTGCTCCCTGCGCCCAGACTAATACATGATCTGGGCACTTCCATTGACCTGTGAGGACATCTTTCTACAACAGAGATAGCCCTCTGGGCATGTGGCAAACAGTGCCTATCCACAGCACTACAGCCATGCAAATCCAATTTTTAAAAGTTAAGTATAAATAATACTAGATTTAATTTATCTTTGGGTAACTGAAATTGTGCCCCTATTCCCCCTTTTTGTTTAATTAAGGCTTGTTTAAGGCTAGCATTGGCATGTTCTACTATGCCTTGGCCCTGAGGATTGTAAGGTAATCCATGATGTACATGTATACCCATAGCTTGACAAAAATTCATAAAATTTTTGGAAGTATAAGCAGGACCATTATCTGTTTTATATTGCTTTGGAAGGCCCCAGGCTGCAAAAGCCTGGAGGCAATGAGAAATAACATGTTGTGCTTTTTCTCCTGCATGTACTGATGCAAAAATTACTCCAGAACAGGTATCAATGGAAACATGTACATACTTTAAAGTTCCAAACTCAGGGACATGTGTCACATCCATCTGCCAAATCATCAAGGGTTTTAACGCTCGAGGATTAACTCCATTATTCCGTTGTGGCAACAATGAAACACAATGGCCACATTGGAGAACAATTTCTCTGGCCTGTTCTCTTGAAATTCCAAACTTATGCTGGAGAGTCATGGCATTAACATGGAATTTATTATGAAAATCCTGGGCAAGTTGCACTGGTGAGCTTGTTAGAAATGCAAATACAGTCTGGGTAAATTTATCTGCAATAGCATTGCCCTCTGTCAATGGACCTGGAAGTCCTGTGTGAGCTCTGATATGAACAATACTAAAGGGGTTTTTACGATCCCATATGCACTTTTTTACTGCAGTTAATAGCTCAAAAACAGCAGATGACTTTTTTATCAAACCCACATTTTCCAATCACTGTACAGCTTGAACCACATACTGACTGTCTGATATTAAATTAAAAGATTCTTCTATTTCTAGAAACACTTGTAAGACTGCATTCAGCTCAGCGGCTTGTGCTGATACATGTGGGAAAAGATAAATTTGGGGGGGGGGGATAACCTTCCCTATATATCACACTCCAATGCCTCCTTTAAATCTGTCTGCAAATACATTAACGGCACCTGCAATCGGCTTTAGCCTTGTGGTCTTAGGAAAAATCACAGGATTTCTTAAAACAAACTGAATCCAAGGGCTAGAGGGGTAATGATTATCAAATTCACCTGTCATACTTGTACACACCACTGCCCATTCCTCATTAGTAGCAGCTAACACTTCTATTTGTTTGGGTGTATAGGGGGTAATTATGGCTTCTGGTTGTTTACCAAAAGCTCCTACACTTATTTTCAGAGCCTTTGCTATCAGCTGTGCTATAGATTAAGGATACCAGGATAGAATTTTAGCAGGGGAGTGATGCAAATAAACCCAGCCCAAAGGTCCACTTTGCCAAAATACTCCTGTGGGAGTTAAATCTGTAGCTATAACACAAAATAAAAGTGTTGACAAAGCTTGGAGCTAAAATGAAAGGATGGGCCATCCAGACAGTGCCCCACCTGGGTGGTCCATCACATAATCAGCCACCAAACACAGACACTACTGCATACACCAGCAGAACATTGCTGAAAGGACCCTAATATAGCTGTCTCCTGGGAAGCTTTGACAGTTCCTGACAAACGCAGAAGTGGATGCTCACAATCATCTATAGGGCAGTACACAGGGTCCCCAATGTAGGAGCTAGAGAGAGTACCCAAGAGTTGTAGGGGTCTGCAACCCTATAGATGGAACAACAATATGAACTAATCAGAACCCCCAGAGCTCATGTCTCTAGCTGTATATGTATTAGAAGATGGCCTAGTTGGCCATTATTCGGGAAGAAAGGCCCTTGGTCTAGCAATGTTTATAGGCCCCAGTACAGGGGAATGCCAGGGCCAAGTAGCGGGAGAGGGAGGGTAGGGGAGCAGGGCAGGGGGAGGATATAGGGGACTTTTGGATAACAGTTGAAATGTAAATGAAGAAACTCTCTAATAATAAATTTTTACAAAAGAAAGAAAAAAAGAAAAAAGAAAAAAAGAAAAAAGAAAAAAAATGTGTTGACTCAAGATCAATTCTATCTACTTGGGCCTTAGCCAAAGCCTCTTCTAACCTCCGAAGACATCTTCGGGCTTCAGGGGTCAGTTGTCTAGGTGATTGCAAATCTGAATTGCCTTTCAAAATCTCAAATAGAGGTAGTAACTCATGGTTAGATAATTTGCAATATGGGCGAATCCAATTTATATCACCTAGTAGCTTCTGAAAATCATTTAAGGTCTTAAGATGATCAATACGTAAATTCAATTTTAAAGGTTCTATTTGGGTATTGCTTAATTTTGTTCCCAAATATCTCTTTATCTTATCCTTTTGGACCTTTTCGGGGGCTACAATTAAATCCCATTTTTATAGGAATTTGCTCAGTGGCCCCTAAGAAAAACTCAAACCTCTCCTACTTGTGTTACTTTCTGCTATAATGGGAAACAGCTGCCCATCCTCTTGTTTTCCTAATCCTTTACCAGCCTTAAAGGCCATTCTCCTCATGATTTTCTCACTTTGCGGACTATAGACGCCTCCTGTAGTCAATTTCATGCCCATTAGATATAGGAATACTCAGTATAAAGGGTTGGAAGGTACCTGTATGTCCTTCCTCGTCTTCACACTTCAATATTCCTGCACTACAATGGGGATCTTGTGCAAAACCCAGCCCTCGAAGGGTCTGTGCAGAAGTTTGAATCTGCCAATTCGATGGCCAGTCTGCTTCCTTAATAATGCTTTTATCAGCTCCAGAATCTAACAATCCCCAAATAGATACTCCCTGAATTTTTAATTTATAAAGAGGACGTTCTCCTAGATCCATAGAGAACCATACCCTTGATTCCCCTGTAGAGCCAAATACTCTTTTTTCTCTAATTAATCCCTTGGTTGGATACTTAGCATGACAACTGGGGAATAATACTATCTGTGCAATTCTATCTCCCAGAGATAAAGCACATATGCCTCGGTGGGAAGAAACCATGATTTTTACCTCTCCTACATAATCTGAATCTATCACACCTGGATGCACTATTAGCCCTTTTAAGGTAGCTGAACTGTGACCCAAAAGTAGTCCCACAGTATTATCAGGAAGGGGTCCCTTAAAATCAGAGGTAATAACTTGTACACCCATATCTGGTGTTAATATGAGTCTGGTTATGGCACAGATGTCCAATCTTGCCCTTCCTGCAGTAGCTCTTCTGGGGTTACCCTCAGACAGGGACGTTGAGGGATCTGCTGCATTACGGGCCATTGAGTAGGTGTCTGCACTGCTCCATATATTTGAGGGCCCTGGGGCAGAGGGCCCCATGGCCCGTTTTTTGACCTTGCACCTGGTTGTATGGGCACAAGAGGGCAGCCATCCACATCCCATTTAGACTGGCATTCTCCAACCCAATGATTTCCTTTTCTGCATCTCAGGCAAAGCTTAGGTTGCCTAGCCAGAGGGGCCGCATCAACGTGAAAGTGATTAGGACAATCCTTTCTAATATGCCCAGATTGGCCACAGGAGAAACATCTCCCACTAATACTCTTCAAACCAGTTCTATTCTTCCGACCTTTCTGTCCTGCTAAGATAGCCGCAGCAAGTCCTTCATTAGTCAATGGTGTATCTACAATATCTCTGCATATCTTCAGCCAGACATCTACCGACTTGTTCTTATAAGGTTGGATGAGATCCCTACAGCACTTATTGGCCTGTTCGTAAGTTAATTGCTAAATAATAAGCATGGCTTGATCCACGTCTGGAAACACTCTTCCTGCAGTTTCAACCATTCTGGCAAGGTAATCAGAAAAGTGCTCCTTTTCCCCTTGAAGCACCTTAGAAAGGCTCACTCCTAAGTCTCCTGTTCAGAAAGCATTTTCCAGGCTTTTATAGCACAGGTGTTAATCTGTTCATAAACTTGGTCGGGATAACCTATCTGGTTATTTGTGAAATTTCCCTGTCCCATAAACATATCTATGTTCCAGCCTGGCTGGCCATTAGTAGCATTAGCAGCAGCCTGCTCAAGGGCGTATCCTAGATATGCTGCTTTCCAATTCAAATAAGCTCCTCCTGTCAAGACTGCCTTACTGAGGTTCATCCAATCAAAAGGAGTCATACAATGCCTCTGTAATGCCTCTACTTGGCTAACAGTAAATGAGGTTTGTACCCCATATGTTGATATGGACTCCTTGAGCCTCTGGATAATTTTCCAATCCAGGGGTTCATGGTATCTCTGACCCTGTTGGTCCTGAAACACAGGGAAAGCTCCTGCCTCAGGAGGGATATTACACCATACAGATGCATGCTTACTGCACCCTTTGCCACACTCTTCCACGTAGTAAGGGAGTGGCGAAATTAATGGTGGAGCAGAT
The DNA here is from genome assembly GCA_902729485.2 of Mus minutoides. NCBI lineage: Eukaryota > Metazoa > Chordata > Mammalia > Rodentia > Muridae > Mus > Mus minutoides. The sequence goes on along the minus strand of LR751365.1, from coordinate 110,178 downwards.
GGTTCTGGAAGCCTGTCTTTTCTTAGCCTCATTTTTGATACTCTAGAAGTTAGTTCCTCTTCACTGTTGGAAGAACTTGAAGTCTCCCCTGAACTACCCTCTTCACTTTGTCCATTAAGCTGCAAAGTGATCTTTACTTCCTCTAAAACCTCCCTGACCTGCTCTATCTTTGATACAATGGACCCCATCTTGGGTATTTACCCCCTTTTTTTTTGCAGGTTAATTAGGCCTAAACTTTCAATGCTCGTCTCAATCACCGAGAACTTTTGCTCGTCCCAACAACCGGGAACCTTACCCTCGTCCCAGTAACCGGGAACCTTACTTGTTTAAAAATATCTTTTTGTTGTTGTTAGATACTTATAACATTTATTTATAGTAAACAACATATAATAGTTTTTAGACTATTATATAATGTATAAAAATAGTATAATAAACAAAATATAATAATGCAATAAAGATTTATTTCCCATAATTTTGTAACAATAAATAAGCTATTTAGATGATATTGATTTCTAAAACCCACAAAGTCTTATCATTTGAAAAGTAATAAATAATTTATATCACCTTAATGACTCTTAGAATGCATTTGTAGTAAGTTAGAACAAGGTTGGGCAAGTATTTTATAAGACAACTCTCCATTACTGCACTCAGATTGAGAAGAATGACTCATAAGTTGCCAGTCTTTCTGAAACAGAGACAAATGCCAAACCTTACCATTTGATGAATCCCTGTGGTTCTCTGTGGCTCTCTATTAGCAACTGACTTCATTGGACTTTTTCTTTTTCTTTTTTTTTTTCTTTATTGGTTATTTTCTTTTTTTTTTTTTTTTTTTTTTTTTGTTTTTTTTTTTTTTTTTTTTTTTCATTGTATTGGATATTTTCTTTTATTACATTTCAAATGTTATGCCCTTTCCTGGTTTCCCCTCAAAAAATAAAAATCCCTCCCCCTATCCCTTTCCCCCTCCCCCTGCTCACCAACCCACACATTCCTGTTTTCTGGCCCTGGCATTCCCTCACACTGGGGCATAAAACCTTCATAGAACAAAGAGCCTCACCTCCCATTGATGTCTGACTATGACATCCTCTGCTGCATATGGAAAGAACTGGGATTCAAGGCCCATACCTAAACATAATAAAAGCTATCTACAGCAAACCAGTAGCCAACATCAAAGTAAATGGAGAGAAGCTGGAAGCAATCCCACTAAAATCAGGGACTAGACAAGGCTGCCCACTTTCTCCCTACCTATTCAATATAGTACTTGAAGTCCTAGCCAGAGGAATCCGACAACGAAAGGAGATCAAGGGGATACAAATTGGAAAGGAAGAAGTCAAAATATCACTATTTGCAGATGATATGATAGTATATATAAGTGACCCTAAAGATTCTACCAGAGAACTGCTAAAACTGATAAACAGCTTCAGCGCAGTAGCTGGATATAAAATTAACTCAAACAAATCAGTGGCCTTTCTCTACACAAAACAAACAGGATGAGAAAGAAATTAGGAAAACAACACCCTTCACAATAGTCACAAATAATATAAAATACCTTGGTGTGACTTTAACGAAGGAAGTGAAAGATCTGCATGACAAGAACTTCAAGTCTCTTAAAAATATCTTTTAAAATATCCTTCCCCCTACTTACTGCGGACCTTTTCATTGCTTCTCGCGTCTCCTGACTTCTGACAGCAAGGACTCCTCCTGCCTCTGCCTCCTTCAGCAAATCCTACCTGCGTGTGCCACCACAACCAGCTCGGAGCATCCAGCCTTGGCCTCACCGCCTGTGAGCCTGCGGACCAGTCTGACCCCCTCCTGAGCTCTGGGAGAGGGTCGCTCACTGGTGCTGGTTTCCAGCCCTCAGGCAATTTCCACTGTCAGTGGCTGCAGCTCTCAGCGTCTTCCTAGCAGCACCTACTTTCTCTGCTGTGCTGCTCTCTTTCTCAGTCCACTCATGTTCCAGCTTGAGTTCTCGTTCCTGCTTGTGTTCTTGTTTTTCGCGGCTTTCGGCACCAAAATGTCGGAGCCCAATCTCTGACCTGCAGAGATTGGAATAAACGACATTAACTCCAAAAAGCAGGTTCAGAGCAGCTGCAGCCGCTTCTCTTTATTAGAAGGTTTCTTGCAGCTTCCCCAACTTCTCAGTCAGTCTTCAGTCTGTTCATCATCATCAATCAATCATATATCTCATATCTCTGGGACTGTTCACACTTATCCTCTTCCATTCACTCACGTCACCTCACACCACCCAATCATAGACACACACATCCAAGGCAGCGTGCAGGATTGGCTGATAGAATGGTCTCTCGAGATGTTGCACTAACCTCTCAAAAGAGGTACATGTGTGCATGATTGAGACTGAGGTAAACAAGCGAGGTTACGGGACTTTAGCACAGAGCCAGGGCGCCATCTTTGGCCCATGTGGCTACGCCCGCTCCCCACACAATGTATGATCAATTGACTGAGTTTTAAAAGCTTATTATATTCCTTATGTCATAATTTACAGCAAAGATCTGTATGTATTAAAGATATAGATGTATAACATAGAAAAAATAAATTACCATTCAAAAATATCATTTCAGCTATCTTATATCGACTAAGAAATTCTTATATTAGAATGAATATACCACTTAAATAATATTTAATATTCAAATATAATATAGTAAATATAATAAATATTCTATACTTATAAAATATATAGTACAATTTGATGACTTAAAGTAGAGGACGTACAAATTTCACTTAAGTAATGATAAACAAGTTAGAAAATGATTGATAATAAGGACTATCAAAATGATTAACAGTTGTCCAAACAAGGGTCTGCCTATCTATCTATCCATCTATCTATCCATGTATTGTGTGCATGTGTGCAGACTGAGTGAAGGATAGAGGATGTTGTCTTGTATCTCTCTTACTTATTCTCTTGTTTATTTTCTCAGATCAGGTCTCTTGCTGAAGGTAAAGAACCTATTGTCTATACTGGTAACCGGGCCCAAGTACTGGGATTTCAGAAGCCTACTGTATTTCTGATATTTATGCAGCTAATAGGGATCTAACCACAAGGTCTTGTGCTTCCATGCCAAATGCTTTGACAATCCATCCACACCCCCAGGCTCCTGTCCAAAGTTCTTAAAGTTTAGACCTTTGAAACATATTTGGATGAATATTAGATTAAGGTCTCACAAATTTGGAGTTGGGATGTAGCAGAGTTGGTAAAGTAGGTTTTTAGCATCCAGAAAGTCCTGTGTTTGATCCTCAGAACTTCATAAATTCAGGATAAACAGTACATTTTTTTTAATTTCATAACTCATAGGTTAGGAGTTGATCTGGTGATGCTATGTATTCAAATGCTATAAACTGGCCTCCAACCCCCATAACTGGAGCAGATCCTTACACACACCAAGTGATACTGAGTAAACCTTGGTTCTCATTTTAAAGTTATTGGTTAAATAAAAATGACTACATACAGTTACTGGTGAGAATAGAGAGAGATGGGTTTTCTGTTACAGGACTGGAGGTTACAGGTAGTAACCATGAGCAGAGAGAGGAGAAGAGAGAGGAGAAAGTGAAGAAGAAAGAAGACAGAAAGAATAAGAGGTCTACATTAGACATGATAGGAGATAGGAGGTCATGATAAAGCATGTGGCCAAATAAAATATTTCCTGAGGATGGACAGATGGAGCAGAAATAACCCCAGAAAGAGTCAAACAGCAAGTACTTAGGGAGAAATTAACAGTCTACTGTATAGAAATATAGATTAGGAGTAATTCACCAAACAATTGTGCTCAAGCTAATTTTAAAAACGGACATAGCACTCTGCCTCAATTATGGGGGATGGCTCACTAGGTCATATTAATAACTAATGACTATTAAATAATATTTTAAAATACCAACTACTTACACTCATGAGATGAGCAAGGAATGATAGAAAACAAGGAAAAGAAAAAGAATAACATTAGAAACAACATTGTAGGATTAGGCAAAATTGAGTAGTGGGTATATAAATGTTCATTATAATCTCTACATATGTCTTGACATTTTATTACACCCCTTTCTGTGTTCTGAGTGTGTGTGTGTGTGTGTGTGTGTGTGCGCGCACACACACACACAAATCAACTTTATTTTTCTACCATATTGGCCCTGGAATTGGAACTTAGGTCATAAGTCTTGGCAGCAAGTGCCTCTATGTATTGAATGATCTCATTTGCTCTAGTGCCATAAAAATATACTCTAAAAAAAACTTATGATAAAGTAGCTTATATTTTGTTGAGCAAGGGTATCCTGAAGACTCTCCAAATCAAAACAGTTTATAGCCACAGATCGTAGCAGTTCACAACTTGATGTTGGGACCTTATTGTTAATAATATCACACATTATCATTGCAGAACTTGAAGAAACAATGTTGGTACTGATGAAAATGGTACCGAATCTGCTAGGGGAAAAATGCCATCAATAATCTCATCCATTTGTGACCTCTCTGAACAGTAATAATGACTAGTATGCCACAATATGCTCATAGGTGCAATAGTGACATGAATATCATGAGGATAACCATGCTCTTTCTAAATGGCTTTAAGACCTGGTCCACAGGACCAATGCATGCCTAGTACAGTAAGTCTGGCTAAGAACCCACAGTCAAGGAAATCATGAGCACTGAGGTAAATCTCTGCTATCATTTTGCTAAATGAACATAGTATCAAGTGATCTCTAAATTCATACTTTATGATACCAATTCAGTGGTAGTTCTCAGGCCTCAGGAGGAAAGTTTCTTTAAACAAAGACAGGTGTTAACACAGAAACTCAAAACTAATCAGAGGATAGAGAATAAATGTAGTAGAGTGATCATTCACAAGTGGGACATGTATATCATGTATATACACCCAAATCTCATGGACTGTAATGCATAGGAAACAGAAGAATTTTAAGAGCCTGGGTTCATAGAGGAGCAGAGCAAAGCACAGATGTGTCCACTGGACATAATGAGACCAATGAACACATGAACCCAGAACAGCTGTGGCTGCCTTCCTAAGATCAAGATAGTCATAACTCCAGCACCAAGAAGAAGATAGAAGGTAGAAGGTAGAAGATCATGGTCCCCTCTCTTAACTGAGAAAACTTCTGCAGAAGGAAGAGTCAGTTTTCTTTAAGAACAAGGTCCCTGGTGAATGGCTTTTTTGTTGTTGTTGGTGGTGGTGGTGTTTATTTGTTTGGTTTTGTTTTGTTTGTTTGGTTTTTCGAGACAGGGTTTCTCTGTATAGCCCTGGCTGTCCTGGAACTCACTTTGTAGACCAGGCTGGCCTCGAACTCAGAAATCCACCTGCCTCTGCCTCCCGAGTGCTGGGATTAAAGGTGTGTGCCACCACACCTGGCTCATGAATGGCTTTTTACATCCATGGATATATGTCCATCAAACACTGGCCCAATAGAGAGACAGAGACAGAGAGAGAGAGAGACAGAGACAGAGACAGAGACAGAGACAGAGAGACAGAATACATAAGAGTTGGTGGTTCATCTAAGAAGAGTTAAAAAGAGAAGCTCAAGGTGAATGTGATCAAACTACATTAATTGCCTCCTGTAGAATTAATAAAGATTGTATAGTGTAGCTTATGTTAATCACATGTTCCATGTGATTACTTCTTTTCTTCTAACAACTACAAGTTTATTTGTCACTATCACTAAAGTAGAAGCTGAAGTTACATAAATTAAAACACCTAGACATTACAAGATAAATAACTTGCCTCTGTGAAAACAAAACAAAACAAAACAAAACAAAAAAAATTCTCTTGGTTATTTTAAATCAACTTCCTAAGTAGCCTTTCAGCAAAATGTGCAACTTTTCAGACATAAAACAAGACATAAAAACTGTGAAGAAAAAGATTGATATATTTTGACCATGCAAAACTTCACAATGCTCTATGTGAAAATTACTGCAAACAAATGTCTAAAGGAAACAGAACAGCAATGACTTGTTCTGTAAGATCAACAATCGACAAATGGGACCTCATAAAGTTGCAAAGTTTCTGTAAGGCAAAAGAAACTGTCAATAAGACAAAAAGGGCATCAACAGATGGGAAAGGATCTGTACCAATCCTAAATCCAATAGGAGACTAATATCCGATATATAAAAAGAACTCAAGAATCTGGACTCCAGAAAATCAAATAACCCTATTTTTTAAAAAAAATAGGGTACAGAGCTAAACAAAGAATTCTCAACTGAGGAATACTTAATGGATGAGAAGCACCTGAAAAAATGTTCACCATCCTTAATCATCAGGGAAATGCAAATCAAAACAACCCTGAGATTCCACCTCACACCAGTCAGAATGACTAAGATCAAAAATTCAGGTGACAGCAGATGCTGGAGAGGATGTGGAGAAAGAGAAACAATCCACCATTGCTGGTAGAATTACAAGCTGGCACATCCACTCTGGAAATCAGTTTGGCGGTTCCTCAGAAAATTGGACATACTACTACCTAAGGATCCAGCAATACCTCCCCTGGGCATATACCCAGATGTTCCAACTGGTAATAAGGACACATGCTCCACTATGTTCATAGAAGCCTTATTTATAATAGCCAGAAACTGGAAAGAACCCAGATGTCCCTCAACAGAGGAATGGATACAGAAAATGTGGTACATTTACACAATGAATACACTCAGCTATTAAAAACAATGAATTCATAAACTTCTTAGGCAAATGGATGCATCTGGAGGATATCATTCTGAGTGAGGTAACCCAATCACAGAAGAACACACATGATATACACTCACTGATAAGTGGATATTAGCCCAGAAACTTAGAATACTCAGACAATTTGAAAAACACATGAATCTCAAGAATAAGGAAGACCAAAGTGAGGATACTTTGTTCCTTCATAGAATGAGGAACAAAATACCCATGGAAGGAGTTACAGAGACAAAGTTCATAGCTGAGATGGAAAGAAGGACCATGCAGAGACTGCCCCACCTGGGGATCCATCCCATAAACAACCACCAAACCCAAACACTATTGCATATGCCAGAAAAATTTTGCTGACAGGACCCTGATATAGCTGTCTCTTGTGAGGCTATGCCTGTGCCTGGCAAATACAGAAGTAGATGCTCATAGTCATCTATTGGATGGAACACAGGGCCCCTAATGAAGGAGCTAGAGAAAGTACCCAAGGATCTAAAGAGGTTTGCAATCCTATAGAAGGAATAACAATATGAACTATCCATTACCCCCCAGAGCTTGTGTCTCTAGTTGCATATGTAGCAGAGGATGGCCTAGGTGGCCATCAATGGGAGGAGAGGCCCTTGGTCTTATGAAGATCATATGGTCAAGTACAGGGGAATGCCAGGGCCAGGAAGCAGGAGTGGGGGTGGTGTTGGGGAGCAGGACAGGGGGAGGGTATAGGGAACTTTCGGAGAGGAAACTGGAAAGGGGATAGCATTTTAAATGTAAATGAAGATAATATCTAATAAAAATTAAAAATAATAATAGTAAACATAACAATAAAATTAAAAAAAGATTAATAGGGATTAAGCAAGGAAAAGAATACCAGTTCAGAAAATAATTTCAACAAAATTATAGAAAAAAAATGTATTTAATCTAAAATGTGGGTTGCCAATAAATATAGAAGACTATAGAACACCAAATAGATAGAACCAGAAAAAAGTCTTCTAACGCATAATAACCAAAACACTAATTAAATAGAAAAAGAAAGAATATTAAAAGCTGCAAAAGAAAAAGACCAAGTAGCATTTAAAGGCAGGTATAATTGTTAGAATTATACCTCACTTCCCATTGGTGACTATAAAAATGAAAGGGCTTGAACAAATGTCATCCATCTCTCGAAGAGACAACATATGTCATGCAGCAAACTTCAATCACCATAGATATGGAAATGAGATATTCCATTACAAAGTCAAATTTAAACAATAGTAATCTATAGCTACAGACCTCCAGAAGGTGCCAGAATGAAAAGCCAAACCAAGGAAGTTAACTACACCTATGAATATAATCTTACGCTAGCAAAATCAAAAGGGAAACACACGCACACCATAACAACAATGATGATCACAAAATTACAGGAATTAATAATCATTGTTCATAGATATTTCTCAATATCATTGTCCTAAATACTGCCCCCAAAAAATTGAGGGGGAAATTAATTAACAAAATGGACGCAAAAACAGGATCAATCATTCGGCTTCATACAAGAAACACACCTCAACTTCACAGACAGACACCTCCTCAAGGTAGAGCATTGGAAAAGATATTTCAAGCAATGGACCTAAGTTACACGCTGGTGTAGCCACTTTAATATTAGCTTGTAAAATTGATTTCAAATCAAAATTAATCAAAAGAGTTAGGGAAAGGCACTTCATAGTCATCAAAGAAAATATCAACCAAGATAACATTTCATCTGTTAGTATAGTAGCCTAGGCTGGTATTTGTGTTCTCTTAGAGTCTACAAGACTTCTGACTAGACCTTTCTGGCTTTCATAGTCTCTGTTGAGAAGTCTGGTGTAATTCTGATAGGTCTATCTTTGTATATTACTAGACCCTTTTTTCTTGCAGCTTTTAGTATTCTTTCTTTGTTCTGTGCATTTAGTGTTTTGATTATTATGTAATGAGAGGATTTTCTTTTCTGGTCCCACTTATTTCGTGTTCTATAGGCTTCTTGTACCTTTTTGGCCATCTCTCTCTTTAAGTTGGGGAAGTTTCCTTGTACGATTTTGTTGAAGATATTTTAAGGTCCTTTGATCTGGAAATCTTTGTTCTCCCTCTATTCTGAGTATTCCTAGATTTGGTCTTTTCATTGTGTCCTGAATTTCATGGATGCTTTGGGCTATGAGTTCTTTATATTATTAATTTTCTTTGACAGTTGTGTCAATCCCTTCTGTGGTATCTTCTCTTCTAGGGATAGAGTCTCTCTTCTATCTCCTGTATTCTGTTGGTGATAATTACATCTGTAATTCCTGACCTCTTACCTATGTTTTCCATTTCCAGGTTTGCCTCCATTTGTGTTTTCTTTTTTTTTATTTAATTTTTAATTCATTTTTTACACTCCATATTCTATTTCCTGCCCCCCATCCACCCTCTGTCTGCTCCATATCCCACACCTCCTCCCCAACCCACCCCATCTCCATGTGGATGCCCCCACCACCTACACCACCAGAACTCTAAACTCCCTGAGGCCTCCAGTCTCTTGAGGGTTAGGTCCATCATCTCTGAAATAACACAAACCTGGAAGTCCTCTACTGTATGTGTGTTGGGGGTCCTGATATCAGCTGATTTATGCTGTCTGTTTGGTGGTCCAGTGTTTGAGAGATCTCTGGGGTCCAGATTACTTGAGACTGCTAGTCCTTCTACAGGGTCACCTTTCTCCTCAGCTTCTTTCAGCCTTTTCTAATTCAACAACATGGGTCAGCTGCTTCTGTCCATTGGTGGGATGCACACATCTGCATCTGACTCTTTCAATTGCTTGTTGGGTCTTTTGGAAGGCAGTCATGATAGATCCCTTTCTGTGAGCACTCCATAGCCTCAGTAATAGTGCCAGGCCTTGGAACCTCCCCTTGAGCTGGATCCTGCTTTGGGCCTGTCGCTGGACTTTCTTTTCCTCAGGCTCCTCTCCATTTCCATCTCTGTAATTCTTTCAGACAGGAATAATTGTGTGTCAAAGGTGTGACTATGGCATGGCATCCCATCCCTCACTTGATGTCCTGTCTTTCTGCTGAAGGTAGGCTCTTTAGGTTCCCTCTCCCTACTGTTGAGCATTTCATCTCTACCTGAATACAACTCATACCCAAAAGATCCCCCACTATGCCACAGGGGCACATGTTCCACTTTGTTCATAGTGGTCTTATTTGTGATAGCCAGAAGCTGGAAACAACCTAGATGTTCCACGACAGAAGAATAGATAGAGAAAATATGGTTCATTTAAACAATGGAATACTATTCAGCCATTAAGAACAAGGACATCCTGAGTTTTGCAGGCAAATGGATGGAACTAGAAAATATCATCCTGAGTGATTTAACTCAGACCTTAAAGAACATGCATGGTATATACTCACTAATAACTGGACATTAATAATAATAATAATAATTATTATTATTATTATTATTATTATTATTATTACAGAATACATAAGATACAGTCCACAGAACTCAAAAAACTCAACAAGCAGAAGTTTCCAAGTGAGGAGACCTCAGTCGCTCTTGGGAGAGAGAAGAAAGCAATCACAAGTGGGGAGGGAAGGAGGGAGGAACCTGGGAGAGAAAGTGGACAGGGTGGGGGAGAGTTGGGCGAGGGGAACCTGATCTGGTATTGGGTAAGGGAAAAGGACTGAAGCCCTGAGGGCCAGCAGAAAGAATGTAAACAGGCAACTTCAGGAAATAGAAGGTTGGGGGACTCCCTACAATGCACCAGAGACCTGGGAGGTGAGAGACTCACAGGACTCAAAGCGAGAGACACTATATAAAAAGCCCATTTGTGTTTTATTGTTTTGACTTCTACTTGTAGGTCTTGGACTGTTTTTTACAATCCCTTCACCTTTTTGATTGTGTTCTCCTGTATTTCTTTAAGGGATTTATTTCTTTCCTCTTTAAGGGCTTCTACCTGTTTACTTATGTTTTCCTGTATTTCTTTTAGTGAGCTATTTATATCCTCCTTAATGGACTTTATTATCATCATGAGATAGAATTTTAGGTCAGCTTCCTGATTTTCAGGTTTGTTGGTATATTCAGGGCTTGCTGTAGTGGGAGAACTGGGTTCGGATGATGATCATATATATATATTGGCTTCTGTTGCTTATGGTCTTGTGCTTGCCTCTTACCATCTGGTTATCTCTGGTGTTAGTTGGTCTTGCTCTCTCTAACTAGAGCTTGTCCCTCCTGTAGGTTTTAAGTGACTTTGGTCTAGGTGACTGTGTCTGGAGCCTGACTCTTTTTTTCCCTGGGTTGCTTCAGGTCTCCTGGTAGACCTGTAGCCCCTGGCTATAGCATACCACCTGTGGGGCCTTCCAACTGGGGTCTCTTCAGAAGGCCAGAGAAGTTAATGATCTGTTGCTCTGGCTTCAGTAGATCTCCTAGGAGACCTTCAAACTATTGGGTTATCAGAAGAGCAATCAAGCTGTTGTCCTGTGTGAAGATGTTCTCCAGGGGCCCTATGTACTGTGGTTTATATTTCCCTGTGTGTAGCAGAACTCCTGGGAGGCTTTCAGGCTGTCCAGTCAGTTGTCCAGCATGCCACAGAGCCCCTGGGAAGTCTTTAGACTGTGGTATCTGCCCTGTGTACAGAAGAGCTCCTGAGATACTTTCAAGCTATGGTGTCTTCAGGGAAGCAGACAAGCTAGTAATCAGTTGCTCAGTTGCCTTGTGTGCAGCAGATCTCTTGGGATGCCTCACATTGTGGTCTCTGCTCTGACTGGAGAGGATCTTCTGGAATGGCTCAGGGTATAGTGTCAACTGTTCTGAGTGCAGTGGATCCTCTAGGATGGGTCAGGATATGGTGTCTTCACAGGAGCAGACTAGCTAGGAGTCTTCCCCAGCCTCTACCAGACTTTCAAAAAAGAGTTACTGATAATACTCCTCAAATTGTTTCACAAAATTAAGACAAGGGAACATTTCCCAATTCACTTTATGGGTCCACAGTTAATCCTGATATGCAAGAAATATAAAGTTCAACAAACAAAGAGAATTACAGACCAATTTCCCATGTGGGCATGAATGTAAAAATACTTAATAAAATGCTTCCAAACGAAATCCATGAATTCACAGAAAAGATCATGTAGGCCTCATCCCATAGATGAAGGAATAGTTCAATACATGAAAACCAGTAAATGAATAGAAGTGAGGAAGCACATGACATCTCCTTTAATGCTTAAAAGATTTGACAAAATCCAATACCCTATCATGATAAAAGTTCTGGAGAGATTAGGGACACAGGGACAAATATGAACATAATAAGAGCAATCCATGGCAAGCTTATAGCCAGTATCAAATTAAATGAAGAGAACTTCAAAGCAATTGCACTAAAATCAGAAACAAGACAAAGTTGTCCACTCTCTCTATATCTATTCTAAGTATAACTTGGAAGTTTTAGCTAGAACAGTAAGACAACTGAAGGACTTCAAGGAGATAAAAATTAGAAGGGAAGAAGTTAAAGTTTAGTTAATTGCAAATGATAAAATAATATACATAAGTGACCCTAAAATTTTCACTAGGTAACTCTTACAGCTGATGAATTCTCTCAGCAAAGTACCTGATTAAAGATACAAGATTAACTCAAAAAAGAAAGAAAAGAAAAAGAAAGAAAGAAGGAAAGAAAGCAAGGAAGGAGGGAGTGAAGGAGGGAGGAAGGAAGGAAGGAAGGAAGGAAGGAAGGAAGGAAGGAAGGAAGGAAGGAAGGAAGGAAAGAAGGAAGGAAAGAAGGAAGGAAGGAAGGAAGAAAGGAAGGAAAAGTTCAATACAACTACTATATATAAATGAAAAATGGAGAAATAAAGACTTCATGGGAAAACACCATTCACAATAGCCTCAAATAATATCTTGGAGGCAACTCTGACAAAGCATCTAAAAGATTTGTATGATTAAAATTTAAGTCTTTGAAGAAAGAAATTGAAGAAGCTATCGGAATATGGAAAGATCTCCCAAACTCATTAATTGATAGGATGATAGGATTAACATAGTAGAAATGGCCATGCTACCAAAAGCAAACTACAGATTCAACAAAATTCCCTTCAAAATATCAACACAATTGTTTACAGACCTTGAAAATACCATTCTCAACTTTGTATGCAAAAACAAAACTCCCAGGATAGCTAAAACAATACTGAACAATAAAAGAACTGCTGGAAGTCTGACCATCCCTGATTTCAAACTGTATTACAGAGCTTTAGTAATAAAAACTGCATGAGATTGGTATAGAAATAGATACTTTGATAAATGGAATCAAACTGAAAACGTAAACATAAATTCACACACCAATGTACACCTGATTTTTGAAAAAACAGAGATACACAGGAAACAAAATGAAAGTGTCTTCAACAAATGGTATTTCTCAAACTGAATGTCTGCATGTAAAATGATGCCAATATATTCACATTTATCACACTGTACAATACTCAAGTCCCAGTAGTTCAAAGTTTTCAACATGAAACCAGACACAGTGGACCTAATTGAAGAGAAAGTGTGGAATAACCTTGAACACACTAGCACAGGAGACAACTTTCTAAATAGAACACAGATAATGCAGGCAATAAGAGCAATAATTATTAAATTGGACCTCACAAAACTGAAATTTTTTGCATAACAAAGGACATTATCAATCAAACCAAGTGGCAGCCTACAGAATGGGAAAAGATTTTCATGACCTCCAAATCTGATAGAGGTCTAATATCCAAAATATATATAACTCAAAAAATGGATATCAAAAAACCAAATAATCAAATATAATCAAATTAAAAATGATATACATATATAAACAGAGAATTCTCAATAGAGGAATCTTGCATGTCTCAGAAACATTTAAAGATAATTTCAACATTCTTAGCATCAGGGAAACCCAAATCAAATATAATTTGAGATTCCATCATACACCTGTCAGAATGGCTAAGATCAGTAACAAAAGTGACAGCTCATGCTGTAGAGAAAGAGGAACACTTTTCTATTGCTAGTGGGAGTGCAAACTTGTGCAGCTACTAGGAGATCAATATTACAGTTTCTTAGAAAATTGTGAATTTATATACCTGATAATCCAGCTATACCACCCTTGGACATATACCCAAGGATGTTCCATCCTACAAAAAGAACAGTATGTTCATAGCAGCTTCATTCATAATCGCCAGAAACTTGGAACAAAATAGATGCCCCTCAATTGAGGAACAGCCAAAGTAAATATGGTATATTTATAGAATAAAACATTACTCAGTCACGAAAAAAAAATACATCATAAAATTTGCAGACAAATAGATGCAACTAGAAAAAATAATCCTGAGTGAGGTATCCCAAACTTTCAAAATGAACTATGGTATATATTCATTTATATGTGATATCAGTTGTTATATAAATTATAAACTACAATCTGCGTACCCGAAGAGATTGGGTGAAAAGAAGAGCTCTAGACGAGACCACTGACCTCCCTGGGAAGAATAAATCACATAGATTTTTGTGGGTAGACTTGGAGCAGCTGGAGACAAGAGCTGGGATGAGCAGGTTCGGGGAAGGATGAAGGAAGTGGATGCAGTGCTGGGAGTGATAGCTGGAAATGGTGGGAGGCAGATTGGAGGGGTCAGTGTAGAAACATAGAACAGTAGGAACTTCCTGAAATCTATAAGTGTGACCCTACTGGGAACTCCTGGCAATATGGAGTCTGACCTGACCATCTTTTGTACCCAGGCAAGGATTCCAATGGTGAGACTAGGTTACATTTGGTTGAGCTTTTGGCCAACGGGATCCCATGGAGGTCCTAAATAACCGAGACTGATGGTAGGTGATGATGTTACTCCCTGAAAACTGAGAATGGGCTCATTGCTGAGGACAACATCACAACATCACACAACACATTGGACACAGAGAGGGTACATGACTACATGGAGTCTGCACTCCTATGTTCTAGTCTCTCTGGTGAGAGAAGGTGCCATTGAGGCTACAGAAAGAGAAACTTGGACACCAACTCAGACATAAAAATGTGGACCTACAATTTCTCTTTCCTACAAGATGTGCTAAGGGAATGGTGCTACAGAACTTCTGGGAGTGGCCAAACAATGTTTAACATGAGGCCCACACCATGAGAGGTAGCCCATGTCCTACACTGCCTGGATGGCCAGGATCCCAGAGACCTAGAACCAAACAAAACTGGCAAAGGAAAAAATTCAATGAAATGATTCCTAGTGATAATCTGCTATAATCATAGATAAGAGCCTTGTTCAGTCATCTTCAGAGAGGTTTCCTCTGGGAGCACATGGGAGTGGATACCAAGACCCCTAGACAGACATTATGTGGAAAGAGTCTAAATTGGAAGTCTCCATTGGGTCCTTCCACATGGAGATCAGGGAAATCTTGTAGATCCCAGAGAAGAGGAGCAGGAAGCACTGTAGAAATCAGATATGAATGGAGGACAGCAAAAGAACATGGCCCACTCAGTTGACTAAGGTGGGCTCAAAAAGACTCATAGAGATTGAAATAACAATCAAGAGACCTGTGTGGGTTGGCACCAGGTTCTGGGCATATATATTATAACTATTAGCTTACTGTTTATGTGGGACTCCTAACCATTGATCCAGGTCTGTCTCTGAATCTCTTGCCTGCTCTTGAGACTCTCTTCCTTCAATTAGGTTGCCTTTTCAACCTCAATATGAGGGCTATTGCTTTGTCTTACTGTATCTCTTGAAAGCCTACTACTTCTAAAGGGAAACAGAGGGAGTGGTGAATCTGATGGAGAGAGGAAGTGGTAGTGGTGAAGGAGTGGAGAGAGGAAACTCTCTAGTCTGGATGTATTATGTCAATGAAGAATCTATTTTCAATTTTGAAAATAGAGAAAAAAATTCAAAAGTGAAATAATACCATGTATGCAATCTGGTCATTATGCAATGAAATGTAAAATTGACCAAAAAAAAAAAAAAAAAAAAAAAAAAAAAAAAAAAAAAAAAAAAAAAAAAAAAAAAAAAAAAAAAAAAAAAAAAAAAAAAAAAAAAAAAAAAAAAAAAAAAAAAAAAAAAAAAAAAAAAAAAAAAAAAAAAAAAAAAAAAAAAAAAAAAAAAAAAAAAAAAAAAAAAAAANTAGAGGTTAAACAACTCTTAACTGAATAATGAAATGAGCAAAAAAGAATTCAAGAAGGAAGTCAAGCTAATCCAAAAAGTAATAAAAATTAAAACACAAGAAAACTTCTAGGGAAAATTAAAAACAGATCAGAACAGGAAGTTTATAGCCCTAAGTGTCTACATTAAGAAGAAAAAAATCAAAGAGTACACAAATAAACTACTTAATGGTAGAACTAAAGGACTTGAAAAAACATGGGAAAAAAACAACCCTAGCAGATGGCTAGAAATAATAACAATCAGAACATAAACCAGGGAAATAGAAACAAAACAATACAGAGCACCAATGGCTCTAACAGCTGGTTCTTAGAAGATAAACAATATGCACAGACCCTTGGACAACTAACCAAAAGAACAAAAGAGAGGACACATTTTACATAATTATAAAGGAACAGGGAAAAATTACAAAAGACACCAAAGAAATACTGAATATTATAAGGGAATACTTTTTGTTCTTTCTGTAATTCATTTATTTTTATTCCATTTACATTACAGTCACAGACCCCTCCCACCTTTCATCCCAGTCCTGCCCTTACAAAATCCTCCCCCATTATCAGGGAAGCCCCCTGGATATCTAGTCCCAGCAGGGGACCTCCTCTCATTCTGAGGCCCAATCAGACAGTTCAGGTAGGGGAAGATGATCCAATAGCAAGCAACAGAGTCAGAAACAGCTCATGCTCCAGTTACTAGACTACATCCACATGAAGACTAAGGTGCACATCTGCTAAAAGTGTATGGGGGAGGCTAGGTCCAGCTTCTTCATGCTATTTGGTTGGCGTTTCAGTCTCTATGAGCCCCCATGGACTCAGGTTACTTGACTCTGCAGATCTTCTTGCAGTTTCGTTGACCTGTCTGGCTTGCTCAATTCTATCTACACGACTCCCTGAGCTCAGCCTGATGTTCATCTATGGGTCTTTGCATCTGCTACCATCTGATGCAGGAGACGATTAGGCTAGGTTCCTGTCTGCAACCACAGCAGAATATCATTAATAGTTTCAGGGGTTCTCTCCCATGGGATGGGTCTCATGTTAGGCCAGTCACTGGTTAGCCATTCCCTAAGTCTCTGCCCCATCTTTATCCCTACACATCTTAAAGGCAGGACAAAGTTTGGGTTGAAGATTTTTTGGTGGGTTCGTATCCCCCTACTTCAACTGGAAGTCCTGCCTAGCTATAGAAGGTGGCCACTTCAGTCTCTATATGTCCCAGTTGGTAAGAATCTCAGCTAGGGTCACCCCCATAGACTCTGTAGCCTCCCTCTTCCCAGATCTCAAACAAGTCCAGAGATGTTCCCCAATGATTTCCATTTCCAATCTCAGCCCTTTCCTGTCCCCACTCCCCCAATAGTTGATTGCTGTTTCTTGCCCCCTCTCCTAGCCTTCCCATCCACCTCTGATGACTATTTTGTTTCTCATTCTGAGTGAGATTCACACATTCTCATTTGTACCCTCCTTATTACTTTCTTAGTTTTGGGTAGTCTGTGGATTGCACAGAGGTTATACTGCACTTTATGGCTAATGTTCCATTATAAGGGAGTACCTACCTTTCCTGTCTTTTGGGGTCTGTTAGCACACTCAGGATGATCTTTTCTAGTTCCACCCATTTGCCTACAAATATCCTGGTGTCTTTGTTTTTAGTAGCCAACTAGTATTCCATTGTATAGATGTACCAGCTTTTCTTTATTCATTCTACAGCTGAGGGACATCTAGGTTGTTTCCAGTTTCTATTATAAATAAAGCTGCTCTGAACATAGTTGAGCAAATGTTTCCATGGTTTAGTAGGACATCTTCTGGTTACATTCCCAGAAGTGGCATAGGTGAACCTTGAGGTAGAACTATCCCTAATATTTTGAGAAGCCTCCAAATTGATAGGCAAAGTGGTTGTTCAAATTTGGACTCCCATCAGCAATGGAGGAGTGTGGTCCCCTTTTTCTACATCCTCACCATCATGTGATGTCTCTTGAGCTTTTTTTCTTTGCTGTCCTGATAGGCGTAAAGTGGAATAAGAAACTCATTTTGATTCATATTTCCCTGATGGCTAAGAATGATCAGCAATATAAACAGACACATAATAAATGAGGAGATCGAGAGAGTAATAAAAAGGCTTCCAACTAAAGTATCCAGTTCCAGCTTGATTCACAGCAGAAATCTTACAGACTTTTAAGTTATATCCACAACCCAAACTATTCAAATTATTAGTTTGAAAAAGGAAATAGAAAGTTCCTTCCAAACGCACACTATGAAACTATTACTCTAAAACACAAACCAATAAGGAAATAGTTACAAAAACATGAGTACAAACCAGTACCCTTACATATAGATATAAAAAATACCTTAATAATATGTTATCAAATGTATAGCAAAATTATATACAGGCATATCATGAAAATCATTCACCAAGATTAAGGTGGCTTTTTCTCAGAAATGTAGGGTTAGTTGGCTATGACCTTTGTACAGCACCAGGAACTATAACCTGAGTGGGGCATTGAGGGAATGAAAAAGTCCCATATACACAGATAAGAAAGCTTGTGTCACAAACTTCAACCTACCTTAAGCTCAATATGTTAATGGCATAATTGACTGTAAGATGGGGTTTTTACATACAGCTAAACAGCATACCAGATCAAAGCAATTCTTTAGATAAATGCAGTAGAAGCATTCTCTGTAGGAGAGCAGTGTTCAGACCACTAACATACAGTGGGGGTTGGGGGAAGCTATGGTGGAAATTTTGTGCACACCCTATCATCATACAGAGATGGACCAGAATTACAAGCTTTCCCATTTTCCTGGGGATCTGAGGATGGAGTCTTTGACATGATATGCCCATGTCAACAACACATATACACACCAGGATTCTTTTACACTCCATATTGTATTGCATATATAAGTCAATAAATACAATAAATATTATAAATTTACTTAACAAAAATTAACTGATCACCTCATTAGATACATACACACACACACACACACACACACACACACACACACAAATTTGACAATATCCAACAAGCTTTCAGGATAAAAGTTCTAGAAAGAGCTGGAATAAAAGGAACATACATTAGCATAATAAAGGCTATATATGACAAGCTTAAAGCCTATATTATTCTAAATAAAGAAAAATTCAAAGCAATCCCAGTAAAATTGGGAACAAGATAGAGCTTACCTCTGTCTCCACTCCCTTTCAAGATAGTGCTGGAAACACCAGCTGGAGAAATAAGGCAAGAGATATAAGTAGGAAAAGAAGAAGTCAAATATGTCAATTTCTGATGACATATTTGACATAAAATATCCCAAAATTTCTACCAGAAAACTTCTAGAAACAAGCAAGAAACTCAGTAAAAGTAGCAAGGTACAAAATACCCTTGCAAATGAAACAGATTGTAGACATGGTCCCAGTTACAGTAGCATCAAATAAAATAAAATATCTTAGAATAAACCTAACCAAGGAGGTTAAAGACACCTACAAGCAAAAAAATCAATCTATGAAAAAAGAGATTGAGTAGGAGGGCACTAATAAATGGAAAAGCACCCAAAGTTCATGGAATATAAAATTAATATTTTGAAAATAACTATACTACCAAAGGAATTTATAGATTCAATGGAATCCTATCAAAATATTCACAATATACAGTAATAAAAAAACCCAGTGTCATGTATGGAAAGTGTCTTTTACAAGGGTTTATCAGAAAAATAAAAGTGACTCCTAAGCCAATATAGACTCTTTGCTGCTCCTCATAGGTTGAGAACACAGCATACTTAGGATAGAGGGTTCAAATTATTCAGTTTGGATCTGACCTAAAAAGCTGTTTCCTAGAGTCTGGTTTCCATGATATCAAGAGATACTAAACTGTCAAGGAAAGAAAGTGATTGGTTAGTGATTCTACAACAGCCTTGAACTACAGCAATGACCACCATAGTAAGACATCCAGAAAACTGGAGTAAGAGGCACTCAGATATTGTTGGTAACCTACAACTATCTAATTGGACATAAGACCAACTCAATAGGAAGAAAAATATACTAGAAACTAGGCAGTTAGATCTTTGAAAAGAATATACTACCACTACTTTGCCAGACAATGTAATTCCTAACTACATTCAAACTCTTATCTTTAGACCAACAGATAAGTATAGTCATCACCTTCGTTGAAGAAGCTTCCTTTTATAGCAAATGGAGACAGTCACAGAGAACCACAACTATACTCAACGCAGATGCCAATGGATGGTGGGAAGACAAGTCCCAATCGACATGTTTATAGTACTTCTCCTGTGTCTCTGTCTCAGGCAACATCACAAAATATGATGCGGAAAGATTGGGAGAACCAGAATACTAGGAACTCTGCTATGAAATTCACTTTTACAGAAATAACTACATAACAAGGTCTGAGCAATGACAATATCAATAAACATGCAGAGTATAAAGAAAGAGCTCCCAGGGTGGTTATCTGAACATTGTTACATTGCCCTGAATGTTGATAGACAGAAAATCAACAGAATTGTGCCCTCACAAGAAGACTAGCAATAAAATCCCCAGTGCTATGACATATCAGTCACAGTCTATCACGTCACTCCCCTGAGAAAGGTGACCTTGAACCTATGAGGATAAATGGGTCATTACCCAACCCTACATCCTTACTCTATCCAGAGTCATTTTGTTCAGCCAACTGCTATCTGCCATCCTGCCACCAAAATTAAGTTGCCAAAGAGAGACAAATGATGATTTGCTCAAATTGACAAACATAAGGTGAACATTAAAGGTAGCCAGCACGTTCCTGCTCAGAACAAGGCCAACCAAGTTGATCACCTTCACGGCACGAGGCTGACAAGGTGCTAAGCCCTGCTCCGTGTAGTCCACATACCTTGTCTTAGAAAATAAGATTAAAAATAACAAAATGGAATATTATTTTGGCATGGGGTCTCTGTAAGACTGTCTTGTGCAGGAAGGCATTTGTTGCTCCAACAGCCTGCAGTCATTCTGATGTGACTAGCTCATGCTTAAATGGTATATTCTTCCCAAAGGCAACAGCTGTTGGAGTTTTCTAGTTGGGCTGTTTGCTGTCTGCAAACAAAGTTCCCATCAAGTAGAAGATTCTAAGTGTATTTTTCCAAGAGGTTTGCATTCATTTAAAATTTTCTCCTGGCCTTTTTCCCACAAGATTTGGGGCTGTTATAGAGACATGCTATGGAAATTTTCTCCTCTCAACAGATGCCACCATTAAGTAGGATGCAAATTTCTAGATTTAAAGAGAGATTGGATCACAGCACACAGTCGGGTCTTGTTACTTAAGTCTGTAAACAATCAGCCTTCTTTATTATTTAATCATCAGAAAGAGATTTTTCCTTTCATGTAAAAGAAGATGAACCTTAGAATAAGAATTTGATGGCATAAAATAACCTAAAATGTTGGGTCAGGACTAATCTGAAAATGTCATGTTTTCGTCCTTTACAGAAGGGAACTAAAATAAACCTTAATGGAACCTCTTCAACATAAACAGTGAGGAGCAGAAATTAAGATTGTGGTTTGGAAAGGCATGAGCCTTAATGAAAGTGTGTGCAGCATGCTTGATTGCTGACTAGTTTCTGTCCCCTGGTATGCTCTCTGACCTCTTCAGAAAATAAATGTTTCCCTCTGCTCCTTCACTTTTTCCATATGACACAAATGTCAAGACTGCCTGAAAAATTGCAAACAACTAAAATGGTGTGAGGAAAGACAGGATAGTCTCATTAAGCATATTTGCATATCTTGCGTATTTGGTGGGGTAGAAACACATACTTCGGGTTTTTTTCCCTGCCTTTCCTTCAAAAAATCGCATTCAAAGGGTAGAACAAAGATGAAGTAACATGTCAGACAATGAGATACAAGTCTATTTCAGAGATCCTGGCAACATTTACTCTACGTTGTCTAGAGCAGAAGGCAACAATAGCTGCACTCAGAATACCGGCATGTTATTAACTAGCCTGGGGTCTGATGAAATGAATTAAAGTATTCTTTGGGTTATCACTGGAAAATACAACAAGAAGTAAATGATGGGTTACTACTCAGCAAATATTTTCTCTTTGAAATCCCCTATACCCTCTTCTTCACCTGTTAGAGGTAAATAAAGTGAAGTCAGATTTGTAGAAATGGTAACAGATTTGGGCTTTTAGCTCTTGCTTAAGTTCAGCACTAGAATTTGAATTTGAAATTACCCAGGCCCAAACTGCATTTACGTGATGAAGCAGGTGACATTCTTAGTTGATAAAATGATTCAAATTTGTACTCTAGATTGAGCATGTAGAATTTGATTTTTAGTTCTTGTACAAGTGTGTATGTCCTTAGTGATCAAACCAAAGTGCTTGATCATACATATGACCAAGCTGAGTAAAATGATCCAGTTCCTTGCTTTTCTCATCTAAGGTAAAAGACTGATAAGAGTCTTAAGTTCCTCATTCAAAGCTGCTCTACTATATATATATATATATATATATATATATATATATATATATATATGAGATATGTGAGACATATATATGTGAGACACATATATATATATACATATATATATATATATATATAATGGAACAGTAAAATATTTCTTCTTTTTCAGTGTAGGCTCTGGAAGCTTCCTCCACAATTGATGTCTTCCTTTATGCATTTGAGACAAATGAATATATTGTTCCAAAACAAGAGATATGCTTACAAAAGATGTCCATCAAGGACAAGAAGCCTACCATGAATGAAAATGTTCCATTGTCCCAATTCTATGGTAGTGTCTACTGAAGTTACCTATGCTAGATTTCAATTCTTTTTGCATAGGATATAAATTAAGATGCTGATTTCATACTTAAATTTTTGTATTAGAAACCTAAGTGTGACCAGGATACAACTTACTAAACACATGAATCTCAAGAAGAATGAAGTTC